>VZTB01005693.1:0-22277 GCA_013397245.1 Thryothorus ludovicianus | reverse complement strand
CGCCAGTGCCGTCGGGACTGGGCTGCCAGCCCCGCCAGTGCCACCGGTCCTGCACTCCCAGGTCCCCCAGGACAGGGCTGCCAGCCCCGCCAGTGCCATCGGGACAGGGCTGCCAGCTCCGCCGCGGAACTCCGGGGAGTGGGGCAAACTCACCCCGCGCTGAGGCGCCCCCACCNGGGCTGCCAGGTCCCCCGGGACAGGGCTGCCAGCCCCGCCAATGCCATCGGGACTGGACTGCCAGGTCCCTCGGGACAGGGCTGCCAGCTCTGCCGCGGAACTCCGGGGCGCGGGGCAGACCCAGCCCCGCGCTGAGGCGACCCCACTCCGCTCCTTCTCGGAGCGCTCCAACTTTTTCACCCGCTCTTAGTGGGACGGAAAAAAACGTTTCCCCCACCCTCGGCTGCGAAAACGCTTTCCAGTGGGAGCACTGGGAGCTGCAAGGCGGCTGGGGATGAACTCCCAGGTGTCCGCGCTCCGTGCCCTGCTCCGTCCCTGGCGCTGACGGGAGAGATCTCTGTATGTATGAGCGCTGGGAGCAGGGCTCGAAGGGAGCCCGTAAAAGTTGAGCTGGAACTTGCAGTGGAAGGCTTTAATTACGATCCTTACCCGTGCAATGCGTTTCCAGGAGAAAGCCTTGGTTTGGAAGTGAGAGCAGCTGTCCCGCCGGGCCTGGCTGCCTTGACTGATTCGTTTCCTCAGCAGTGACAACTTTCGGGTTTGGTTCTATCACTGATAAGTGTGTGTTCAATCATAATTCTGAACAATTTCCTACTGCATAGGCAGAACAAATAATTCCACATTATAACTCAGATAAGTTACCTCTCTATTGGCTTTGTCCTCTGAATATCTTCATTTCTGCAGTATGTGCTGATGTAGTGCGTGTATGCTGTAGTCTAAACTGCATTAAAACCTGCTGGTGGTGAGAGCATCTCACAGCATTCCCTGAGCAATAGTCAGGGACTGGCATTGTGTGAAGAGTCAGTGCCACTCCGGGAGGGTAAGCCCAGGAGTCTTGTTTACCCATTCTGAATGCTCATGGCAGAACAAAGCTGAGATAATGAAGACAAACCAAGATTATTGTGACACCTTTTACTTTTTCCTGACATAATCTAAGTACAATGGTCTCTGCTGGAGTGTCTTTGATGTTTCTTGTAGATGCTGGTTTTTTTTTTTTCCAAGTCCTTCCTTATCACTCTTAGAATGTATTGAATCATTAATAATTTTCTAGTTTAATTACTTGTTAATGTTTTTGTTCTTAATCAGATAAGAAGATAATGGACTGTCTCTGGGTGGTTGGTTATTCACACTCAAGCGCCACACTCCAAATTTCTGAATAATTATTCATTAATGGAAAAGAGTGACTATTCCCTGTGAAACTATAAGTAAATATATACTTGATATAAGTGGTCTTTAATCTTTGCTGTGATTAAGAATGTTTGAAACCAAACTGACGTGGATTTGCAGTGTTGAAATAGTTTTGTACACTTTCAGTGCTGTTATTTGGTAAGCAAATAAAAAGCCTATAAAAACATTAAGTAAATATGTGTAAGAGTATAGAAGTTTCATGAAGTAACAAAGTAATTTCAGCAGTTAAATAGGGGTAGATAGCACAAATTTCTAAGTGTGTTCCTTGTTTGGAAGGTGAAAAAATAGAGGAGTTTCCCCTTCATTGCAAGGGCTCTTGCAGGTGCCCAGTGTTTCATGGGTTTGTGGACAAAATTGGTGATGCTGTCTTATCCCTTTTAAAGGATTTTGACAATTCTATGCAGGTTAATTTTCTATTTTTTAATGCATAGATACTTGAATATTTATCATTCTCAAGTCAGTATTCACTGCAAACTAAGCTGAAACCATTCAGTTTTCTGTTGCAATATTGATCAGGCATATTCAGCAGATTTTCCCCTGGACATTTGCAAAAATCTGGGACAAATAAATGTTTTGGTTATACAGATGTTTGAATGTTAAAATCCTGTTAAGATGCAGATGATCTTGGTCTTCATGATGACTTTATATGTACCGGCCTTGGCAAATTTTGCCTTTCACCTTCCTTCTCTTAAGTTTTATGCTTATTAGAGCAATGCTACACTCTAGGAGTTAGTTATTTTGTAGCTCTTGTTCTGGGTAAAACACTAAACAAAAAGCAAGGGAGGAGATGAGATGATGACTGATGAGACATCTGGTTGCAGAGGGAGGTACATTCCAGTAAAATGGGAGGAACTGGCAGGGAGCAGATTCAGACTGATACGCCTTGTTTCTTTCACAATAGGGAAGAAAATTCAGTAAATTAAGTAATCAACACCTCCAATATTGATGATTAATCATTTTGCATTGCTTTTTAGCACACTTTCTATGTATGGATATTGGAAATGATAATTTCAGTTCTGTGTGCATCTTCTCTAAATTCTATTAAAATACTTGTAAATGAATCCATAAATACCATATATTGAAAAGTATAATTGATAATTGATTACAGCTTTTAGAGGCTTGTTTCAAAGTGATTTTTTTCTCTTTCAGAGCTCCTCACAATCAATTCAGTTGGAGGATGTGTTTTGTCCTTGCTGCTCTGTGCCTGTGTCTCTGCTATGGCAGCTCATGTCATCTCAGACTGAGGTAAGAGCTCTCACCTTCTTGAGCATTTGTAGTTTTGCTGCAAGCATCCTTTGAGATAAGGTGATATAAAAGAGACTATCTTCTAGGTATTATTGCAATAGGAATGCTCTCAAGTTTGTTCAGGAAGCTCCAGCTTCAGTATTTCAGTTCAAAGCAGTGCTGTGCTGGTGAAAGCAGCTGCCCTACCCAACCAGGTCTGGCTGGGGCTGCAGGGTGCTTGAGGAGTGCAGCCTTGCTGCCCTCAGGTGGAATGAAACTGGAGGATGTGCTGCCTGTATAAAACTGCAGCTAGGTCTTTTGAGTGTATTATATTGATTTCTGTAAAATAGGGAAAAAACTGGACTTTACAATGTATAAATGAATAGCTAACAAAAGGTTTCAATGGTGAGTACAGGGCAAGAAAAAAATACTCCACTTCCAAATTATTTTTCTTTCAACTGAATAAAATAATTTATTACATAAGTAAAATACACTGACTGTAGTTTTAGTTCTTCATTTCACTTCTACCCTAATGATCACTTACATCACTTCATCTCCTGGTAACATTAGAGAAGGAATCAGAATATTACATTAAACCCACTGCTGCACTCTTCAGCTGTTGCTTCTGTGTACATGTTTCTGGAACGAATCTTGGCTTAACATCTGTCATAATATTTTATACCTTAAATTCCTACATTGTGCAATTTTAATATACACAACCTGTATAATATAAATATAGTTACTTTGGAGATGACAGTGATATTCTGTATGCAGAATTCAACGCATACAATTCAAAAGATGGTGGGTAGCTGAAGTCAAGTGAATTCAGTAAGTTTTTTGGTTTTTTACAACACTTCCAGAAAAATCTCAGTTGAAGTTAATATTAATAAAATACAAAAAATATATATCAGCAGAAGATCAATTCATGTGCACTGGGAAAAAAGGGCATTTGAGGAAAGGACTCTTCAGTGAAGTTCCTGCAGGTTCCATCACCACACAAAGGCAGCTCGCTCCCGTAACATCCTGACACCAAAGCGCTGCCACTCCCTCTGGTAGATCCAGAGCTCCTGAGTTGTGTCCAGACAGGCCAGAACTGCACCTCCCTTCCAGGCTATTAAACGGGGATCCATATCCTGCATTCAAAACACAGATTGCACACAGTCACTGGTCTCATTGTGCATAGTTCTCCAAAGTTGTATCCTAGTTTTCCAACAGTATTCACCAGCTAGAATTTGGAGGGGGTAGGAGAGGAGGAAAGTTTGTCAGTATTATCCAGGATAAAATAGTGAGATAAAAATATTTAATTGATGTTCAAGATGCTTCAGGAAGTCACCTTTTGTTTTAGGATGCTTTCTAAGCACATCATGAAAATCTTACGTTCAGTAACAGAGGCTTTGAAATAGACAGAAGCATATTTACAAGTTTTGCCTTATTAATGCCAAACAAAAATTAACCTCAATTCCTGTTTTTCTTCTGTCTTGATAATACTAAAAAATAAAAAATCACAATTTCTTGCTGGGGAGACAGGCTAATTTCATGGGCCAGTACTAAGTGCTTCTTTAAGAAGAGGGCCTTGAACTAAAAAACATTTCAGTGATCTGTACCAGTACACTCTTGCTATGCCTCTGTCTCTAACCAGCCAGTGCTGGTTGAAAGCTCCCTTAAATCTCAAATATTCAACTACTCTGGGATTTTGAAAGAATTGTTTTCTTTTAATCTTTCAAAGATTTCAACCAATCATAGTCTACTGACTACTTAGCTATCAGTTAGCAGTTACCTTAGGCCTTGTGATGACCTCAACATTTTCAACAACTCTTCTGAAAGAAGGTGGCATTTTGTTGAGAATTCGATGTTGAAGAAACTCTTGAGCTTTATGAAACATAAGGCCTCCTCCCACTACTAAGATGGAGCTGTACATCTTCTTTTTTGTATCATCAGATGCTGGAATGAATATATAGAAATAGATCTGTTTTTTAAAGTTAATATGGCTTGTATTACAATTAATTTAGTGCAAGTCAAATCAGATAGAAACTGATGTTTGCTTTTAAAATTCTTCTTCTATTCTTTAGACATGCAGCTCAAGTAACATCAGCAAGCATAAGAAACAGTGTAGCTACACTCCAAGAGATAAAACCTAGGGACACATCTTCCTTTGGTGTAACAGAGGAGTTACATAAATCCACCCCAGGTCTATTTTACAGACTTGTACAAACGTAATTCTTACCACAGCAGTCGATACTGTGAAGGATGGCTTTGTCCAGGCCCAAGGCTTTGCCTTCAAACTGAGAAATAGCAGTTTTCCTGGACATGTGTGCAGTTAAAGCTTCCTCTGAGTCATTGCCAGGCATCATACAGTCACCCTGGGAAGATCCCAGTTCCACTTCTTGTGGATAGATCCTCTCTGAAATGTCTGAGGATTGGCCTCTCAGTTCTCCCTCAAATGCACCAGGCTTTGACATAGATTTTCTGTCAGCTGTAGCTTTTGCAGACTTAAAAATGAGAAAACAAGTTGAAATACGAAAAATGCAAAAAGGTCACAGCAAGTTACAGAACAGTACAAAGACTTAACTAAGCACCATTGTACTTCCCTTCACCTTTTTGGACAGCAAGGTGAAGCCCTGCATTATTAGCTCATCTAATTTTCATTTAAATCCTCATGTTCTAAGTAAGGGCTTATTTTGAACTCCATCAAGTTGCTCAATCCCGTAGTACGAAGCTTCTTTAGACTTTAAAAATGCACACTTCTAATTAAAGAATTGTTTAGGCATCTGTAACTACTTACTTGAAATTTATTCCTTAATACTTCTGACTGAGGTAACAAACTCTGATTTCTGAGATGAGCTAATGAGTCTTCATTTTATTCCCCAATTAAATGATAGTTAATGAAAAATAAAACCAGCAGTCACACACCTGCTCCTGCTTACTTTGTGTGGCCAGCAGATAATGCTCATCATGAGGATCCTCAGGGTCACCTTGTGACCTGTGCTGCAAAATTGTCATTTTTTGTCCAACAATTCCAAAAGTTGCTGGATAAAATAGAGCCATGGGTGCCTGAAGAGAGATTTGGCATTGTTTTACTGCAGTATTCCTTCTTTTGGCATTAACTACAGGTAAAAGAAAAGTTTACTTCTATTTCTCTCACAGTTCAAAATTAAATAGAGGTGGTTTTTTTTTCCCCAGGAAGTTTGAAAAATACTACAGTGTCTTCTGTTTTTTATAATTTAAAAAAATTCCAACAAATAACAAATATTTAGCATCGTATGATAAATAAGTACTCAAATGCAGTTTGTTACAAAATTAGAAAATTCAAGGGTGAGCTGAAAATCTTGCAAAAGTAACATTAATGCTTTGCACTTGAAGTATAATTACCATATTTAGATGAAGTAACAGCCAGTGTGGCTAAAGCTACTTAGAAAGTCTTGTGCATCCCCCAGTGCTGCATTAGTCCCACTCATCCATGTAGGAATTAATTTTATCTACAAGCATAGTTTAAGAACAATTCATAAATCACATGGGCTTAGTAGCACTGGACTGATACAAATTGAAGCTCTGAGTCTGAATGCTCATTATATTTGTAATTTAATTTAAAAATCACCTGTAATTTTTCATCCCCTAATCGGAACTGGTACAATAAAGCTGGAGAATCCGGGTGCCGAATTTGGAACTCGTGGTCTTGTAATCCAGAAATATCCTAAGGTCAGAAAAAATGGAGACAAACAAATAAGAAAGTATAGTTTATATTTATCAAGCTGCATAATCTATTTAACTACAGAAAACAACAAAAAGTAACAAAACTCTCTTCTAACTATGGATTTTATTTACCTATTTTTGAGTTTTTTAAAGTCTTTTCCATGATGTGCCAGAGAACTTTCTACATGCCTAAGCCTCTGCAATGAGGGTTTTGCAGGAAGAAGAGACCTGCTGGCAGATCTTACAGAACTGAATGTGAAAACCAGCAAGTATGCAATTATTATCAGCTTCTTTCAGCAATAAGAACAAAGAAATTATCTTTCTAAGGGTTGGGATTCCTTTCAGCTAGAGAAAAAAAAACCAAGTTACAAACATTTCAAGTCTAAAACTTCTACAGCTTTTGCAGGTATTCTCATGAGTAAAATATTTACAATTAACTAGGACTCACAAAAAGGCTCCCCAGAGTACCATTCTGTAAAGGAAAAAAATAAAACAAAACTTGGATAATACACGATTTGCCCCTTCTCACCTGATCTAGATGACAAAATGTCTCCTTTAGGTGCTGAAGTAGCAGGCAATCCAACTTATTAGTTAACTGGCAGTCTCTGTATGGGAATCCTGCTCGTTGCATAAGCCAATAAAAACACCTCGACACATCAGATCCTCCATATGCAAGGCACAGCCTAAAGCACAGAGAAGAAAAGGATGTTTTTATGTAGTTGCTGAAATACTGGCTGACTGCAGAGATAGGGAGAGGAATGCTAGGAAGATTTCAGACATGCTGGGATCATGACTTCCACGGAGTTTGCAGAACACAGTTCTGATCAGTTCTGCCTGTTTTCTTCTCTTAAAAATCTTTAAGGTTCATATTTTAACAGTTGACTCTTTTAAATGCCTCAGAGTATGAAAACCTCTATATTTATACAAGTTTTGTCTCTTTTTAAAAGTCCAAGTAAGTCCATGATTACAATAATTCTGCCTGCTCTCAGGTACCTGGTGTTGCGATGGGAAACACCATCTTCTACACAGCAAACACTCGTCTTCTGATCTCCCACATCTACAATGCAGGCACTGCTCAAACCACTTCCAAACGTAGCACACACAGACTCCTGGTGCACAATAATTCCTAGCAACAGGAGAAAAAATTATATTGAATTCATGCCAAACTTTACAGTCGTGTTGCTGACGTTTAAAGGACATTTTAATGTCTTTTAAAAGATCTAAAAATAGCCTGGCTCTGCATTTAGTGAAGATAGGGTGGGGGTACTCAGAGATTCTTTTATTGGGTAAGGCTTCAAAAGTCCTCAAACAGGGTCAAATAATCCTTTTTCTACAAGATGTAAGATATTGTCTCCAAATTTTAATTATTTTTTTAATCTGGTAAAGCAGGGTGTTCAATATGTAAACAAAGTGTTTTTCTATTTTTTTTCTGGTTTTAATCAAATAGCCTTATTATTAGCATTTCAGATATGGTCATTAAGTAGTTATGAGGGTCCAGTTTGACCCTCTGTTTCCCCTACAATCCACCTTTACATTTGTGTCACAAGCCCATACTTAAACCTGGGAAGTACCAGAGTTTCTAGTCTGTCCTTCCACACAAACATGCATTTTAGAAATACTTAAGAAATCAGATTCCTGCTACTTTTACCTCAGCTGAATGAGAAGCCCATAGCTGGAATGCACAACAGCAACCCCAAAAAAACTTGTTTCAATATTAGCCAACCATTTTGCCCCTATAAAAGCAACAGCAGTTACGTGACTGGCAAAAGATGAGGGTGCCAGTCCCAGCTAACCTGGGATTGATGTGCAAAAACATGTCTTAAAAAAAATCTCTATGCAATTAATCATTAAGTACTTGCTTCATTATGTTTTTTACCTGAGAAACCCATCTTCATTAGGATCATATTTACCAGTTCTTTCACGTGTTGTTTATTATAGATGTCTGGAATTAGTAAAATGCATCTGTAGTACTGAAGACAAGAACAGTAAATTAAAGCTAGCTCTCAAATAAAGTCTGATATACAACCTATTAAAAAAAAAAAAAAGAAATTAAAATTTTAGGAAAGGGGAAGGTTTTTAATACTTTAAAAATGTGCCAAGAGTCTATAGCCATTAAAATGTTTAAAAGTACATCAGGCACGAGACAAACACTTGGCAAGGATAAGTAACTGTACAAGTATTAGGCAAACCTTCCCCAGGTGCCTCCTTTACAGCCAACAAAAAACCCCAAACAAAGACTAAGACTGTGAAATGTCTATCATGGGATTTCTAAACATCCTTGTTAGAAGTTCTACTAACAGCTTTTGTCTTAAATACATGGACAAAATTGCAGATGAAGTATTGGGAACCCTGCTCACCAGCAGAAAGAAGCAGATTCATTAAGAAAAGCATCAATAAGAGGTTACCAATAACAGCAAGTTCTTTTACAATAACACTTAGAGAAGTGGATAAATGTGCTGTTCACAGCCCACCTTCAGGTCCTTCAGTGGTATTTCCAGGTATTTTTGTATTGCATGTGACCATATAACTTCCAGGTCTGCCAGTACTGCAGTGAGGGAGCCACCAGGTCCTGCATGGAGATTCAGCTGCCCTCTTCTGATGGGCCAATGGATATTATAGGAATCTAATGGATTAACATACAGTGCCTGAAAATAAGAGATGACATTCTGGGCATTGCTTTTCCCAAAAAAAAAGGCAACAAAACAAGTAACAACTGGCAAGAAAAGTATTTCAGAAGCAGATACAAGACACTGCAGAGCTCAGACTGATGTAACAGCAATACAACAGATTGCTTTGTAACAGGGTTAATCATAAACCATTAAATAAAAAGACAGGAAATCCATAATTTAGATTGTTTGAATGTTTTTACCCACAGACATCTAGTGAACATAAAGGTATGTTTTTTCCATGACCTCATATTAGAAACTAAAATAATTTAAACACTTCGAAGCCCACAAATACCAAGTCACTCAGCAGCAATTCCATGTAGTGATACTTTTATCAGTTTTTTGCCTTTTCTCTGAATTATGCCATATGGGTAAAGTTCTCACCTACTCCCTGCAAAAACCCTGATTTATAGCAGCAAGGCATCCAAGGTACTTGTTAAGCAAATGGGGGAAACCCTCTTGTCTAGCTGAATAATAAATACTCAGTTACTCTACAGTAAAGTTTCTCAGTTTGGCTTTACATATCTTTCAGTACACACTGACTTAGAGCAGACTGCAACTGATCAATGGCTGCAATAAAACACATGAAGCCTCATTCAGCAGGAATATCAATCTTACCTCTTCTCCTACCAAAAATTCAGGATGATTTGATGTGTTTGTCCACTTGGCCCCAGAGCTATGATCCAAAATGGCAGGCCTCATCTGTCTGTTGTATGACCTGGCCTGAAATGCAACCAAACCAAATCCTGTTGATAAATATTTCACTGGTCACTTTTTATGCATGGAAGAAAAGTGAAACACCCCTTTGAACCCAGATCTTGAGGAAACATTTTAAATTTAAATTTTCTCACACTTTCAGAGTTAGGTAACACAAGAGCACCACCCATAGTTGGAAGGGGAATGTATCTCTTCTTGTCTACTGAAGAACAGCATCACACCCAAGGACTGATGAATGGACAATTTAATAAGAATGACTTTAAGAATGAGTTACCTGATCAGGTGACACTGGTATGCGCCTTGCTCCGTTTGACATCTTTTTGGACCATATTGCTTGGTCCACCATTTTAAGGCCATTTTGTCTCTGCTCAGTACTTTCAGGTTTCTAAGGAAAACCCCAAATATGCAATGTAAATACTTTCAAACCACGTCTGTATACTGCTAATAGTGAAACTATTAGAAAACAATGAAATAACTACTGTGGTTGATAGACTGTAGAAAGGACAGATGTTTGTACAATGAAAAGCAGACATATTTAAATAAACTATCTTTTATATTAGAGTTCCCAATACCTATTCAAGTCAAGTTGAATCTTTTAGCTGCTTATAATGGCTGCTGGACTTCATCTCCAGTGATGTGCTCAGGCCATTGTCTACTTAACTACAGACATATGAAGTAGGAGCAAAAATGTTTAAATAAATCTTAATTATTTAAAGGTGACATTTAATACTAGAGAGGTTAATTTGGTTTATACAGAATCAGATCAAAATAAGAGTATTACATATGTATTTTTGACGAGGCTGGACTAAAGTGACTTGTTGGGTTACCCAAGTCACAAACTAACTAGTAACCAACATATTCACAAATGGAGAAGACTGATTCTAATCCTACAGTTGGCATTTCATCAGAAGAAATACTGAGTGTAGTACCAGACCATAGCACAGAGAAATCAACATGTACAAACCCTGAACCTATCAATGTTTTAGATTTAGTTCATTGCAAACAAATCAAAACAGAGAGACTGGTCCAAGCCTACTAACTTCAGTAGGTGACATCTACAATCCTTAAAAGGGTGAAAAAAGTCTGCCTGGAGAAGTATTCTCCTCCGGAAAAGCACGGAGGGCACACATGCGCTGCCCAAGAGAGCGGAGGGCCGGGGCAGGCGGTGGCGCTTACGTTGAGGCCGTCGCGCAGCAGCCAGCTGTCCCTGTAGGCCGCCTGGCCCGGCTGCTTGTGCCGCCGCGCGATCACATGCGGGATGCCCGCGGGCAGCGTGTCCGTGGCCCGCCCGAGCCGCAGGGTGGTGGAGCCGGGGTGGATCACCACGATGAAGTTGCTCTGTATTTGCTGAAAGCAGCACAACGCGCACGGAGTCAGACCGAGCCCCCAGGACCACCGGGAGCCCTCCCGGCGCTACCACACCCCCTCCGCGGGCCTTTAAAAGGCCGGGCCCGCCCCAGCGGGGAGGGAGCAGCCGGCGCTCGGCTCCGGGCCTCACCTCCTGCAGGGACTCGGGAACGGCGGCGGGCACGATGGGCCGCTTCACGCCGCGCTGCTCGCGCTCCCGGTCGCGCTCCTTGTCCTTGCCGTTCTCCGCCTCGCCCTTCTCCGCCTGGGTCATGCTCCGGCCGGGCGGAAGCCGCGTCTGCGGGGCCCGAGCGCCGCCGAGCCCGGCGCGGGGCGGAAGCGGGCGGGCCCTGGCCCGGCACCGCCCCTCGAGCAGGTACCGGCGATGGCCCCGCTTGTGGCGGAGAGCGGGGCTCCTGTCCCGGCGCTGAGGGGCCCAGCAGCGGCACGAGGAGCCTGGGGAGCGGCCCCGCCGCGGGTCCGGTGGAGCACCGGCCTAGCGCTGTCAGCTGGACTGGAACTGCTGGTGGAGCTGCAGCCCTCCAACGGCTTAAAATGCGCCTGTACACAAAAGGCTGTAGTACCGCTGGTGTACGTGGCACAGCTGTGAAAGGACTAACCTGAGCAGCCTCGCTGTCTGTGGGCAGCGAGCTCCTGTATAAAGTGTGCAATGGGACGTTTGACTGGAGCTGGGGGAGATGTGGTTTTTAAAGGCCGAAAGTTGCTGTTACACAGCCAAGTGTAAAAGACGGGAATTTTGTGTTAGGTAGATGTGGGAGCTGCTGGGGCACTGTTGATTATTTGAGGGGCATTGATTAATTTCCGGCTAACGAGTGCTGAGGAATCCATTCGGTGCAGGCAGCCCGGGGTGCAGCTGCAGCTGCAGCTGCTCCTGAGGTCGGGGTGCGGGCAGGAGCCCCAGGTGAGGCCGTGAGCTGCCGGCCCTGGGCACAGCAGAGCCCGTGCGACTGTGGCACCGCCGGGGGAACCAGGCACGGCAGCGACCCGTGAGCCCCAGGCTGTGCCTTGCTTGCGCTGAGCGTGTAAAAGCCCAGGGGTCTCTTTGGAGACCCTCCCTGGAGGCACCGGTTGTTGCTATTTACTTATTGCACCAAGATGAAATGATTTTAAGGCTCTGGACGACTGAGACTCCACTTTGGCTAACCTGGAGTTCAGCTGGTAAGGAATCCTGCTTTGACTGTGAGTGTGGTGTGTGGGTAGGGAGTCAAGCAGGGCAAGTTTAGATCTCAGGTTATGGAGTGTGGATGTAATTGCCAGAGTGGCACCTGCATGGTCAGACAGGAACATTTCCTTAACAAGAAATTAATAAGGAGGCTTAAGTAAAAAATTTGCAGTGGCACTATGTGGAAAATAATTTAATCTGGATTCTTGATAACTAATTTTTTCTCAAATATATGCAGCCCTCTTTAAGCAAAAAAACCCGCAAATATGAACTCCAAGGAGAAACTCCCATCCTGAAAAGGGGTATATTAGATAAAAGATAGTTACGATTTGAAAGAAAACAACTATTCTGGCATAGCTGTCAGTATTTGAGTTGACCTCTTTTTTTCTTCATGTAATAAAAACACCACCTAATTTTATTGTAAAAAATCCCCCAAATTTGTACAGTAAATTTGTTTTTACACTTCAGTAAGTTTATATTGGAGAACGAAGCTGTTTCATGAGGATTCTGTTATAAAACCTATTACGGGCCTTAGTGAAGCAAGGGTTGTAAAACAAAGTAATTTGTAAACTGCATTTTTGAAGTGCTTTTAGAGTATCATTAATATGATGAAAATACAGAGTATTACAGAGTGAAAGTACAGGGTTTGTCCTGAGACAGTGAATACAAAACCTCTTAGGAAGTGCTGCTTTAACTCTTGAGGGGCCATTTGTATCATCTATAAATATGTATTTTTTCTCCTCTGAATAGCAAAAGGCTTATTGTACTTCAGATTTTTTCAGTTTCTAAAAATGATGAGAACATCAGCCTTGTGACAAGCCAAATATAATTTACTTATTACTTTGCAACTACAGTAAAATGTTCAGAAACTATACAAAGACTTGAGACAGTAAACATATATTTAATGAAACTGTGGTTCAGTTACACCGGATCCTTGAAGAAGGAGTTCCCAGTACAACTTCATTAATCTGCTTCTACCACAGAACAGTTTCCAGTCAGGCATACACATCCCCACTTGGTCCACCACTAAACTCTTCTTTTCATCTGGCAGATGTGTATGCTTGTGCCTGCCTCTTCAGCAGGCGTTTACCTAAAAGACAAAGTAATAACAGTACATTTAAAGAGGCCTTTCTTTGTGAGATAAATTAAGTTAAAAAATTAAAATAATACTGTTTTTAATTTAGCTAAATGAGACATGCTAAAGACTTGCTAACTTGCTGTGATTACCCAAAACCACCTCCACAGTCTTTGCCAGCCTTGGGTCTACTCAACAAGAAGAAAACACCATAATGTTCTGGGGTTTTTCTCCCACTTGCAGGAGTGAACTGAAATACTGGTGTGTGTTTCCTGGTGTATGAATTTTTTCCTACAAGGTTTACAGGTATTAACTACCTACATGTTTTTTTTTCCCCTTGTAACTTTTATTATAATAACAATGAGAGTGACTGATGAAAAACAAGGATTGTTTACTTAAGTCTTAAAGTATATTAAACCATACTGTAAATACACTGAATGTCAGCTCTAACTCCCAGCAGCCAAACTAATTATTAAACAGAATTAAATGCCAGGCAGCTGTAAGAAATTTAAAACCTCTTTTACTTTTACCTCTATTTTTAAGCAATTTTGATTTTTACACTTTACTGGAATTCAAGATTGGTATGGCTGTATTATTGTAATGGGAAAAAAACCTATTTTTACTATCTTGTAACAACTTTATTTTTTTTCTTTTCTGTTGAGAAATATCAACTTTAACCAATACCCCTCACATGATCACAGAACTATTAGAAATGCAAGCAAAGCTTCATTTTCTAACAATTTGTTCTTTAAATTAGCAGCCAAAAAAGGTAAGAACCCATAACTTATGAGCTGTACTCAAAAATCTTTGTCACACTTTGTCTATTAAATTCTTTGAATTAAAAGTGAAAGCCCACCACTCCTAAACCAAAATCCTCTTTAACATCCCTTCCCCCTGCTTTTTTTTTTCACCTTTACTGGAAGTATCTTTAATACTTTGATTATGAAATAATTTTTGATTATTTTCCTGTTTTGGTAACTTCTGCAGCAGGAGGACAAAACACTCCATTTTACCTTAAATCTGAATTAACAATGCTATTAAAAAAAAGCCCAAACCCTTTACAGCAGGATACAGCAGATTTGGAATTACCTTCCTCATCCACCTCCAGCCATTGGGGGTGGACTGGGGCCTCCACCCCAGTGATTTATTCGGCCCATCCTACGGCGGGGCTGTGCTGGAGGCCTGAAAAGAAAGGAATTCTACTGTCATTGAACTTTGCAACTAAAAATGCAATAACACTCTCTAAATGTCAGTAGTGAGAAAGTATGAACCTCTGAAAAAGTTGAGTTTCACCTGAAAAGCTGTAAGAAAGCCCCAACCCCACTTTGAGGAAAATCCTTTCCTGTTTCATTCCTGTTGTGCAGTGTGAGAAAAGGCTACAGATCACTGATGCTTTTACACAGTCCTACAAAACACTTAGGCTGTGGTGTTCATAGAATGACACCCCTGTAACAGTGTTTTGCTTTATCTGTATGTAATACAAGAAATGACTGCACTAATGCAAGTCAAATGCTGAGTGTAAACATGTCTAAGAAAAGAGGAATTTTAACAAAGATGTATCATCTCCTAGGCATGCTTCAAAAATATTGTCATGGAGTGTCAGTCTGTACTGCTACTGCAGCTGTCCAAAGCTGTGTATTGTTACCAACAATAGTGCAGATAACCATTTTAGCCTTCCTGCACAACCCAATTCAATGCAAATCATAACTGCAATCTACTCAGATTCATGTCACATCACCAAGATGGGGGAAAAAACTGGGGTGAATATGGAAAAAATACCCTCTTCCATCATGGTATCCTGAATAGGAGGAAGATGTGTAGCCTCTTCTTCTCAAATCTGGTTGAATAATGCTCTGGAAACTGAAAAATTAAAACAAGGGTTAGGTGAATTGATAGCTAGATATAGTTTTTGAATTTTTTGACTGGAAGATAAGAAATGGCCTGAAAAACAGTAAGTAGTGTTCAGGCATGAACAGTGTATCTTCTCATGTTCACTGTTTAAATCTTGGAAATTTATCTCCTAAATATGAAACTAAAACCTGAAATAATTCCAAATTATAGGGAAGCTTAACTATAAAGTCTAGTTTTCTTGATAGTATGCAAGTAATGCATAAAGCATAAACCTATAATTGAAATCACTAATAGCTGCTGAATACGTTACATGAGCTTTCTGTTTGTTAACTGGCTTTGATCTGGGGCCACAAATTTGTGTTTACTGCTGTATGATTACTTTTACATAGTCAGAATCTATTGTCACCAGCAAAAATTCTCCAAACAGCTTAATTATTTGATCAGGTAGCAGATGCTTTTTAACAAAAATGTATATTTTCTTTTTGCAGTATCAAATCATGCACTTTTTGTTAACTATATTATGCTTAATAAACAAAACCACATAGTTCTAGTGAAGCACTTATACATATGGAATGCTAGAGAGTAAATATAACATTGCTGTATTAGTGATAGCATTGTGTAACTTCCACTTATGTCAAATCTAAAATGAAGTTCACCAAAAGAATTAACTTCTACTTACAACAGAACCACAAAATCTGCTATTGACCAGAAGAAATCTGTTATAGATGACAAACTCCAGGGAGCCCGACTCTGGTTGTCCAAAACTTGTCCTGTAACATATCCAGATACAAACATCCAGTGACGTTCAGTGTGACACTGTACAGCACATTACACAAAATCAGACCTGCTAAGACCAGCGTTTGCAGCTGGGACAGTGAAACTGCACTTCACGGCAGCGAGTTTCACTTTCTGCAGGTTATTACCCAAGCACTTGAACTAAAGGGGTCAGCACCGCCCCAGAGGCTCCCCGTCCAGGACACTACAGAAAGCACCAGCGCAGTGTCCCATTCCCCGTAAGCGCTTCAAGTGCTGCCCTGTGACGCTCCCGGTGTCTGCAGCACGCACTTGGACTCGTCACGGTCCCTAATCCGCTTTGGAAGCGGACACGGCCCGGCCACAGGCCGCGGGGCAGCGCGGGGTGACGCCACACCGGCAGCGGGCGGACCCTGCCCGGCTGTCCCGGCAGCGCGGCCCGGTGCCCCGCCGGTCAGTGCCCAGCCCCGGCCCGGCCCCTGACCACCAGAGACGCGCACCGCGGCTGTTCCAGCCCCTGACTCCCCTGACCGCCGCAGACGCGCACCGCGGCTGTTCCAGCCCCTGACTCCCCTGACCGCCGCAGACGCGCACCGCGGCTGTTCCAGCCCCTGACTCCCCTGACCGCCGCANCGCTGGGGGCGGAGCCCGCGGGGCCATGGCGGGGCTGGGCGGCGCTTGGCTCCCTGTACCCACAGCCACAGGGCGAGGGCGCGCGGCCCGAGAAGGGGCGAGGTCTCGGTCAGGGCCGTCTGTTAACGAGGGGTCCCTGTCAGCAGCCCTCTTACGAACGAGTTTGCCCTTCGGTTTACGGGGGATCCCACTCTGCACCTGGGATAACGAGGGCTCCCCTCAGAGCCACTGTTCTTCACCAGGCCCCCATTAGTGCCCGGTTAACCGGGGCTCCCCTCAGAGCCGCTGTTATTCACCAGGCCCCCATTAGTGCCCGGTTAACCGGGGCTCCCCTCAGAGCCGCTGTTATTCACCAGGCCCCCATTAGTGCCCGGTTAACCAGGGCTCCCCTCAGAGCCGCTGTTATTCACCAGGCCCCCATTAGTGCCCGGTTAGCCAGGGCTCCCCTCAGAGCAGCCGTGGCGGGCCATGCTCAGGCGGGACGGCTCCGGGCGGATCTGGTTCTCCCTAAAATGGATTTAGTTTAGCGATTGCCGTGGTGGAGGAGCTTCTCTGCCGCGTTTAGCAATAGTAACGGGAGTTGGAATAGTCTTCATAAAAACTAAGTGTTCCTAGTGGCCTTCTGCAGTAATGAGAGAAATATAACCGAGTGTAGAGATGATTTAACACTTCTCTCCAAAGGGAATTTTTGCTCCTTGTATTTAATGACAAGTATGTGGCTATGTATATTCACGTTATGTTCGTGGGAATGTTCAACCCTAAGTCGGACATTTGTTTTTTTGAATTGTATTTTATAAAAACCCTGCCTTGCAAATAGTGGCTAGCATTCATTTTCTAGGAGGATATATTCTTGTAAAATCGGGGCTAACTATACAGCTTTATAGGCAAATTCAATATAATACCTTTTCTCTCTTCATTTTTAAACTAATAGAGAAGGCATGTTTAATCTGATGTGAAACAGTGGTAAAAAAAAGTTGTGTAAAAACACTTTAATACTTTATTTGCAACATCTGTATTTTTCTAATGGTGATGAGGTAAAGTCCTTTGCTAAGAGGGGCTTAACAGAAAAGTGTTTTTTGAAGTTGAAATTGTAATACAGTGTCTCTTGACAGTGTGGCTGTCCTCCAGTAAAGAAATTGAAACTAACAGGTGTTTGTAAATTTTCAATGTTTATAAATATAGTCTTGCAAATAACTAATAGCAAGTAGAAAAGTAGCTGTAGCAAGGTGTCTAAAATAAAAGTTTATTATTATTGTAGGAGCTGGATAATCTACAACTCAATAAATGGTGTGATACAAAAGTGTTTAGAAAATAGTGCTGAATAGTGCAAAATGGGCATAAACACAGGCAGTATGTTAAAATAATCCAGGGACACCACCGATGCACTTTTGTTTTACAAAGCAGAAAATCCCCAAACTCAAACAACAAAGATGATTAGTGAGTTCTTCATGTGCTGTGGGTTCGTTTTGGTTTAATTTTGGTGTGGGTTTTTTTTTATTTGTTTGGTTTTTTTTTTAAATTTTTATTTTTTTGGGGGATTATTTTTAAAGTAAAATAAAATGTGAGCTAGTCTTGTTTGTTTTCTTTTTTAATAGCCATGATAAATAATGTTTTAGTGCCCTAAGATAACATAAATAAAATGCAAACTTTCTCTGTGAAATGTACTTTTGGTGAATGAAACTAAAGAACTTTTTAAAAATCCTTTCTAAATTGAGAGTACTGGTGTGTGTGTATATTCCTAACCATTTTATTTTTCTGAGAAGAGGTATCCAGGTGCTTAACAATGGCAAAATAACCAACCATTATATAAAATGATACATGAGAGTGTCAGTGTTTGTAGTGTATGAAAACAAGACTCACAAGCTGAGAGCAAAATGAATGTTTATTGCAGAGTTGAGAACTTATACACTCAAGTGTGAGAATCTTTGTTCAGCCCTATGCACTCAACCTGGTGCAGGCTTGTAATAAATCTGTTGGCCTGACAGTTTGTTAATTTTCTCAAGGTTTGTAGGCTTTGAAGGAACAGGACACCTTTCCTTTTCTTAGATGGTGTATGATTTAAGTTCTTCTGTACTTCTCAGGAATTTTCTGCAGTGTCAGGCTTTGCTGTTTTCTTACAAGTGTTTATAACTCTTTTTAAAGCACTAACATATACATTATTTATAAATTTATTTCCACATTTAAATTTTAGATGTGAAAAACGTGACATTTATAAGGTAGGGTTAAAAATCAATGGTGTGGGACCTCGTTCCTGAAAATGCCACGGTCCTGGTGTCCCCCCCAGCCCCACCCTGGCTTCCACCTTTGGGGCTGCCAGGTTCACAGGATCAAGGGGCTGTGCACCTGGAGGCATTTTGGGAGTCAGCAGCAGAAATGCAAACCAGCTGGGTATCCCTGAGAATGTGGGTGCTGTGAGCAGAAGTGTGTAAGAGCCAAAAGTTGCTGTTTGGAAGCTAAGGAGCTGTGATTATTTGACAATAAACCAAGGTAATATTTGTGCAGTGCCATGAAGTGTAGTGTGGGCCATACATTGGAATAGGCAATTGAAAAATACTTGTATTTTTTACATTTACTTTTTTTTAATGCCTTCTGAACTCTCAGTGGGATACCTTCTGTTTTTAGATGGTTTGGGGTTTTTTTTGCTCTCTGTTCCAGGTGTAGATTTGTGTATTTTGATTCCTTGTGAACTGTGTTTCATACCAATACCTAAGGGCCTGTGTCTGTACAACATATTACTGTGTTTTAGCAATGTTTTCTATTTTTTCATGAAACAGTGGGTCAGCTATTTTGATAGCATTTTCTATACTGAGAGATGACCTTTTAGTTGTGGTGCAAGAGAACCTGAAAATGGTGTGCATAGAGAAGTTGTGATACAGCATTGAACAGTGCTTGTACTCTAAAATTTATGCTATGTCTGACTGTAGACTTTTTCAGAGAAAATAATTCTGAATTGCAAGCTAAACAAGGGAAATTTGGCGTTGCCCTGAAGAGGATTTGCAATATACTGATCACATTTAATAGCAGAAATAGAAAAGGCACTTTTTTTTTCTTGCTGGCCTGTAGTTATTTCACATATTTCACATGATTATCATGTTGCACCAGCACACAATTAAAATGAAAGCATTCAAAACTTAATTTGGACTTGAATTATTCATAAAAGAGCTGATTGTGATGCACACAAAATTGTTACTACATGTCTTAGAATGAGAAGGTCTTTTAAATTTCACCTTACATATGTAGAATGTTTATTGCAACATAAATGTAAAACTCAGTGGATATTTCACAGGATTCTACTTTTAAACTGCTTTTATAAGAAAAATTTAAATATTGTGCTGTTTGTGGAAGAGCTGATACTCATTTCTTGGTACCAAATTGTGTTGATTTAATGGCAGAATTTAAAATAGAATTTACCTGTTCAAGTAGCTTCAACTTTTGAATAATTGATTGAAGATCTAATTTTTATATTCTTTGGTGCTCCAGACAGAGATATCTTTAACTGAGAGCCCACAATACATGAATATATCTTGTGCAGATTTCAACTGGAAGATACATTTTGCAAAATCAGCACCTCTGATCCTGGCATAAAATCAGGTCAAGTGCATAAGCACATAATGCTGTGAACTATTTTTTCCCCTGCTGGGACAAAGACTAGATGTTCTACTAGCAAGATTTGTCTGCAAATTGTTTGTTTATACAATTCCTTGAGATCTGAATAACAAACATGAAGAAGCTTTAGTTCAAAGTTATTACAGTTAAGAGTTTGAAAGCACATACGTGCTGGAGGAATGCCAAAGGACTGCCTTGTGGGTTTATATTTTTACTAATAACAGCATATCCTTGTATACAGAAAGCCATAACTGTCTGTATGTGTCACATATTCTTAACAACTGAGACTTTACCCTTCACTAGACGGAAATCGGTGCTCGCCAGTTTAAAGTTGTCTGAGAGTCTAGAAAGAAGCTTCCCCACCGCGGGCAGGGTGAGCAGCGCTGTGTTCAGTGCTCGGCAGAGAAGGAGCAGGTTCAGTACGTGGTGAAAGGATCGGAGCCGAGTGAGGAACCCCGGGATTCGGGACTGGGCATCCTTGCGGTGTCCGTCGGGTGGCAGCGCTGCGTGGGAGAACGCGAGCTGCCTCATTTAACTGCCTTGGGCACAGCGGAGCTGGATCCTCCTTAGAAAACAGATAAAATATCCTCCGTATGGAAATACCTTACTCCGCTGCCACTCGGCACTTCGAAATGCATAAATTCCAAAGGCTTCCCAGGCTGAGCGCTGGTTGGCTATACAGATTTAGGAATTTGTTAGAAGAGTAGGCAGAGTTTTGTGTAAAGTGGAAGAAATGCTTGTATGTTTACATATCGTTATTTTATTGTGTGTTTGGGGGGTTTTCTGATTGGACCTTGTTGGCTTTTCTTTTTTTCTTCCTTTTTTCTCCACCCCACCCCTGCATACTTCCCCCCCCAGTTAGTGGAGTAGCAAAATTGCCATTTTGTTAGTGGAACAACTGGCGCTTTTTTTTGTTTGTTTTGTTTGTTTGTTTTTTTTGTATAAATGAAGAAAAGGTGAACATAAATTAATGTAATGACGACCATTTGAAATACAGCATGTAGGAAAAATAATTATCATGACATGGGTCAACTGTAAATAAAAATCAAGTTCCAAACCTGAGTGGCAAGTTAATGGCAAAGCCTGAATTAGAACTGCCCTGTTTGCTCTCCTACTTATGTAATTGCTTGAGGATATACTTGCATCTGTCAGGTAGAGGAAGCAAAAGCAGTCTCAGGCTCTGTCAGTGTTTTAGTTTAAGGCAAATATCCTTTACCTTGTTATGCTTCCTGTTAATGCATGAGAATTTGATTTGTCATGTACCTGATGAGTCTGGATTGTGAATGTGTGCACACACAGTGCCTACGTTGGCATGTTTCCTTCTTTTTATTTCTGAATTCTTTAAAAATAGTTGTCTTTTTGTCTATGGAAAAATAAAATTTAAGACAATGAAATTTGAAGAATAAGTGTTCACATTATGGATTATCCTTTTTCATTACTGCTCCTATATTTTAAAATCCTCTTTGTAAAGGTAGCTTGTAAGACACCTGCAGATTTCACATGGTTATTGTCACCCCCTAGATTTTACTTTGGTCATTATGCTGTTGTGGTATCTTTAGAAATGAAAAGGAATGATTAACCAGGAAAATGATTTTGTTAAGACAGATGTGAATGTTGTTTTTTTTGCCAGACTCTTTATCCCACAGACCAGGGCAGTACATCAGCTGCAGGTGACCGTGCAGTTCAGCTGATGTCAATCTTCTTCTGTGATTTTGGTCTTATCCGCACACAAAAATTCTACAGATTTGTTTAGCACAGTGATACTAAAAAACTAGGGAGAGATACTCTAAAGATTGGGAAAATATAAATATTTGAAGGGGAAAATTGGATCTCAGAATGCTGGAGTAGCTTAAATGCCAGACATTATCATATTTAAGCAAACCTACTCTCCTTCAAAAGGTTTTATATTGCATGTGTTCTCTGGAGCCTGCTAGGGCATATAGTGTGTTTCTGTTATCTGTAAAAGCTGCCTTAATTGTTTGGCATACATTAGACTGTCTGTTTTTGGTGATAGCTTGGTTATGAATACGCTCAAAAGAGAGAGAAAAGCTCCACTGATGCTGTGGAGCTGCTTGTAGATAACTAGAACATTCTTATCAGCCACCTGGTGGGAAAGGTATGGGCTGTTTGTCTGAGCAAACTCCGACATGAAAAGTGGAAAGGAAGC
>VZTB01005689.1:319232-333511 GCA_013397245.1 Thryothorus ludovicianus | reverse complement strand
ATAAAATATTTATAGAAGTATTTTAAACTTTACTAAGTTAATATTCCTAAAACTTCATGTCAAGAAAACATAGTTTGATAGTCTAAGTACCTTCTAAAATTTAGTTTTTAAGGTGTACATTCTTTGTAATTACTTTACTAACATACTCAATTTCATTAAATGGTGATTGATTTGTCATTGATTACATCATCTTAGAGCAAATTAGCAAATTTTTCACTTGTGTTGGGCAGTAGGTTATGCAAAAATTATGCTTTATATGACAAAAAAAAATTATTGATCATGTATTTTTACATTCCTTTGTTCAAATTCTAAATCTCTAAGATATTTCAACCTACTCAGCCACAAATTCATATAAACACAAATATGCCCAATGTACCAGCACCTTACTGTGTACACAGATGTTTCAACAGGTTGATAATGCATCATACACTGCTGACACCACCTGCTTTCCTTATTCTAATTGCAACCACATACAGAGAAGAAACTTCAATGTAAAATATATGGAGCATCTGTAATAAAAATTCATGTATTAGCAAAGAGCTCTGTCTTCTACAATGAATCTTTTATAGTTCTATCACTTGCAGGCCAAATTCTGAGATTCTTGGAGAATTCTCTCCTGCATAAACTAAAGCATTACACAGGCCATGAAAAATAGGAGAAAAAAAGGATCTCTCTCAAAAAGAATAGTCAGATGTCATGGAAGCAGCTAGCATATAATGAAATTTAATACCTCTTTGGAAGCATCAAAGAGAGTGCTAAACATGTTTAACTCAGGCCAGCAGTGGTGTAGTCCAATCATGCCCTAATTCTTTTGCCATTCCTGAGTGTTTAGTCTGCACAGGAAAGAATATTTTCTTTCAATCACTAGAATCATAGTAATTCCATTTCAAAATAAAATTCCTCTTATATAGAAGAATTTATTTACAAATTTCTTAATTCCACTTTCACTGTCCTCAAGTTTTGAAAGATTCAGGAAAAGCTAATCACCTGGCTCTTTATTTTTGCCTTCATATAATCCTGTCAAATCTAGGTGGAATTAGACTGATGAAAGACTTAGAAGTATTCTTAGCAGCCAGAAGATGAGATAGATTTTTCTGATAAGGATTAGTTTATAAAGCACTTCAACTAAAGCTGCTTCTTCTATACAGTTATGTAAGATTTAATAAATTAATTGTTGAACTCATAGGATTTTGTTTCTAAAATTCTTTTTAAATAGGAATTAATTAGAAATTTTTTCCTCACTAGGCAATGCTGTTTTTTTAAAAAGAAATGAGCAGACTATGCAGCTAATTTAGCAATGATACTGAGTAGCCCAGTTATGTATCAGCTTGGTTTGTCACCCACATCAACACTTCACTGGGACTTTTCCTTCCTGGACATATCCCACCAAATAATCCTGCCATCATTAAAAATAAAATCCTATCTTTAGTAGATGAAGAAAAAAACATGAGACTTCTGTTGGAACATTTTTGTTCCAGCTTTGTTCTTTCCAAAGAACATGTCAGAACTTTCTAGAAAGGGCAAGTCTCCTTACTTTGAAGTAGATCTGCTGGTTCCAGCTTCTATTCCTCTAAAAATATCACTACTCCAGTATACACATTTAAACACCTCACAAACTGGCATAAAATGGAAGATGTCCTGTGAATATTAGCTTAATTTCCTACAATTGTTTGTCAACTATTTCTGAATGTGCATCATGACTTTAAGTATGGTACTACCGATTTCTGCAGGCCCTTAGAAAATAATTTCCAAAGTTTGACAATTTTTATGTGACTAGCAACATTGGTAATAAGCTGGGGATAAAACCCAACCCAAGAAGTGAGTTGACTTCAGAACCTTTAAGATAGCATGATAAGGGGACTTCCTTCCCCTCTTTGACTACTTGCTCTATGCACTGCTCCTGGGCAAGGTCTCTGCACACACTATGGGACCCGTGGAGTCCAGCACACTGTTTGTACAAGGTCAGCTCACTGCACATTTTTTCAAAGGCAAGGTATCCTATTTTTACCAATGAAAGCATGAGACTCCTAATGATTAAACAGCCTTTAATTCAGATTGCTGGATGCCCACCAAGTGCTTGAACAATGTCTATAATTCAGTCCATACACGACAACCACTCTGGTAAACTGGGAGGCCTTGGCACTCTGGGTAAAAGGCAGCTTAAAAGGAGCCTTGCTTTTTTGTTGAGTCATAGCATTGCTGAAGCTTTACATGTTAGCAAAAGTGTAATATGCCATAGATTGCCTACATTATTCCAGAGCTCAGGCCAGGGTGATGGAAAGGTTTGCTCCCAAAGGGATGAGAACAGTCATGCTAGGTGACTAAGAATGAAGTCAGGTCAATAAACAGAATGGGATGACTCATGCTAAATTTAACACTCAACGTTTTCAAGAGCAGCTCTCTGTCTCTCTCCAGCCAGATTATATTACCTACCTGGTCTGAACAACCTAAAAACCTTAACTCCTGATATTTAAGGCATTTCAGTTTATAAATTTATAACATAAAAATAAGAGAATGCCAAGTGCGTGATGTCTGCATGATTTTCTAGAACATTGCTTATGATGAAAACTGAATCATGGAACTAGACTAAAATCTTTTGGAAATATTCAGAGCTTCTAAATACCTAAAAGGCAGGAGTATTATTTTCATAATCAGAAAAGAAAGAAACTCATCATCTACTCACTTTTAAAACAAGAACTTGAGCAGTTAAGTTTTTTCTCTTTGCAGCCATATTTCCTTAGCTTACAGGGACATAATTTCTGCTTTGTTACTAGTTTTGGAATCATTTGTATGGACTAAATCAGTGATGTAGGAAGCAGAACTGCCAGCCAGCCCTGTGACAGAACAGACATCCCCACTGTCTTGAAATCTGTTGCATATGAAGTGTTATTGTTATCCATTTGACACTGGCAAGCAAACCAAAAAAGTTTAGCAAATTTAGGCTGTTCAAGGAAGGTGGCTCCTTCCAGCTGCCAAAATGTGCCAGGGTGACAGTGGTGTCTAAAGGAAGCACAGTAAGCTTCTTCACAAAGAAGAAATTAATTTTGGAAAGGTGAGGCTGAATAGCCTAATACAAAGAGATAAGTGCCCACCCCTTGTAGATGCATGGGCAATGTCTGCAAGGTTGCTCTGGATCCCAGCTATGCCCTTTCTGCTATGGGATGGGGCTCCAAACTGAAGCTGGACTCTTCCTATTGACACACAGATTTTTTACACAGTTTGAGAAACATACAGGCTTGAATTGACACCAGTTTTCAGTCTTGCATGAGCTGTGACATAGAACTCCACACATGGAGCACAATAAATTATAATCATGAAAGCATATCCATGGGTAGCTCCTTTGGGTGTGCATTAGAGGCACTGGCTATGGTCACCCCTAGGTAAAAGATCAAGTTACAATGGCTGCAACAAGCTCCTTTACCTTGACAGCCAGCTGGTACCTAGCTGCATGCACACTCAGACCAGAGCAAAGACAAGGTTAACAGACTCAAAGGAAGGCAGTTTTTACCATGTTGACATATGAGAGCTAGCAGTTAACAGCAGAAGTTGCAGAGGGTGGGAATAAGGCTCATCTCTTCTCTGTTTTCTGTTCCTTCATTTCGCCCTTTTACAGTCCTTCCTTTTCTTCCCTGTTTTCTCTCCTTGGCCTTGGGCCTTATTCTGGCTACTGGAAATGCTCAGGAGGCATGTGAAGGACAGCTGCTGGTCAGTTATGTTTCCTCTGAGGTGGACACCACAGTGCATCACCTTCCTTGGCCACAGATTGTAGCCATTCAGCTGGAGGCTGATAGGGCTATTTCAACCCCTTCTAGACATGAAAAGGTCTGCTCCTGGAAGAATATGTAACGGGTGACAGTGTAAGAGCATATGGTTAAGGTCCATGGAAAATCATACAGGAGAGCAGGATGAGAGGAAAACTGTGAAGAACAGAATGATGGAAAAAAAGAATGAAAGCAATGCAAACTCAGCTCAGCAAGGCAGGAAGGAGCAGTGAGCAGATACCTCTTGGAGCTGTGATGGTTACAGGAGGCATCATGCCAATGTGAGGCAGTAATATTGCTGGAGGCACAGGCTCTTCATTATGGTGGCTTAACAAGGTCAGTCTGGAGTGAAGATGAGCACACAGCACAACCTAGAGTAAGAGGTTTCATAAACTGGGAATGATTCCCATGAAAGTTACTGCTTATGAGGATAAAAGGCTCAAATGTTTGCTCTGCCACCAAGATGGTGCCAATGATCAATAACAACTTCTGAAAAAAATGGTGGAAGGAGAGTGGTGGTATAGGCAGTAAATGCAGAGATCTTTGCCCAACACAGCTGTGTAAATTGAATATTATCACATTTCTTACTCTGACGATGCTTCTGGCCTGAATAGGACATCTCCAAAGAGAGTGCAATTTTCCTAGAATGCATTTCCAACTGTACCAAGTTTTGACAAATTATGATGAACATGAGGTTCTTATGGTAACATAGAGACATGGAGAGTTGATACTGTATGAACATCATCTCCTCTTAGAATGGGGGTATACAGACACATCTGCATGTCCAGATAAGGACTGAACATGAAAGAGCATTGTCATCATTTGGAAGAATTTGAAATTTGCCTGTGAGACTGTTGCCAATTTGTTGAAGAGACTTACATACATATTCACAGTAGCAAGCTGAAAATTCTTGTGATGCAGTCAGAATTCATCATAAATCATATAAGATACTATTGCAGATAATCCGGATCTCACAATAGCAGTTGGATGTACTTTTAGGAGACTTCTCATTATCTCCCAGTTTTAGGAACTGACTGCTCAAGACACAGGGCTGACTAGCCTCCAGGGAATTCTGACTTCTGATATGGAAGCAGGTGAGACTTGTACACAAAAGAAAAACCTGAAAATAAAGTTACAAGGAAACTGCTTTGGAGTTCTGGCTTCTAATATGGAATAGAGACAATCCACTCCAAGGCAGAACAACTTTGACCTTCAGTCACTTGGTGAAAACCCTAAATTAGGATTTACAGGTATAAGTGCTGTTTTACCTCCAGAACGGGTCCTCCCTTAAGACAATACCTGCTACAAAATTCCCTTCCCTTGAGAAGAAAACAATTTTTTAGCACTTGGAGTAAAAAAAAAAATAATTGTTTTACTGAAACAGGGAATATGACAGGGGCAGGAAGATGCATCAGGACAGAACTGAACGTTGTTAATAATTTTGCTCTGTGCCCAGGGTCTTGACATGTTGCAGTTTCAAGGCCCAGCTAAGCTACAACAGTCTATTTCCAAGGAAGATTCAGACACAGATTGCCTTACAGTTCCTTGCATCCAGCATGTTGGGCAAGACTTGCATGCACAACAAAAGAACAACTGTGAGTGCCTGTCTCAGGAGTCTTTCTGCTTTTTGTGTGACACTGCTGATGGAGGTGAACAGATATATTCTATCTTCTCATCCATATTAGATGAGAAGCAAAGTTGTGTGTCCTGTGCATAGATCATATATGCAAGAAAGCAGGGACTAGCTATACAGTCTAGTGCTGAAAAACTAAGGATGTCATCTCCTTCATGCTTAACCAAACTTCCTCAGAAAGGTCACTGGCCACAGTTAAATGAGACAGATCTGAGAAAAAAATCAAACTGAAATAGTGAAAACCCACCCTGCTTCATGGTCTCTATACAGATAGTGCTGAGAAGAGAAAATCAGTGGCAAGAATGCCATTTGTTTAAACTGGTGGTACAATTCCTATGATGACATCGGCCTGCACAGACCCCAGCTCTGCAATCTGGCCCTCAGAGATAGGGCAGATGGAGATCCCTGGTTGAAATTATTACTGGTTGCTAAACTGAAAAGGATCAAAGACAAGCCTATCATTTGCCTTCTTTAAGAGGCAAAACTTTAAGAGCAAGTTTCTTGGACAGTGAACTCACAGAAGATTCTAAGATGTTTTCAGCCAGTTGTCCCTAGTAGTACCTATGATATAATAAACTTCATGGATAAATACTGACTGCACCCTAGGATTAACTTTCTGATCCTAAAATTTATCTCAACCCTCTGTTGTTCTTGCCATCAACTAAAATTTCAAGTCATCTGTGAAAAGAGAGGGTCTAACCAGAGGAATAAGAAAGAACCTTGAGAGCCTCAGGAAGGGGTGAAATTGGAAAGTGTATTTTTTTTGTTCAAAAGTGGTAGAAGTTTCTCCAATTTGAAGTAAGGCTTCAAATTTGTGCCAGAACAAAGTTCTCAGCAATAACCTCTTTACACTGTAAACAGCAGATTCAGTAACACAGATTCGTTCTTGCAATAAGACTAAATAAGATTCCAAAACAGATCATTGACAAATGTGCAAAGTTACCAAAACCCTCCCTTGCAGGCCAGGAAGTCTTGGAGAACTGCCAGTTTCTCTGGGTCTTGATTACAGGTCAGATGCAACAGCAACCCTGGTCAAATGTTTCCCTCCTTCCTAGACAGCACTATATGAGTACTTGTGTCCTTACACAAGTCTGCATGTCCAGGCAGGAGAGGGGATCAAAGGCTGCCAAAGATGTAGTTCAGAAACTTCTCCTCAAGCTCCTTTCTTACCCTAGGATTGAGGGGCTGATAAAAGAAATGGACAAGCAGGTTATGTACATTGCTGAAAAAAAGCAAGATGAGTGCATTCAAACTATGTGCTGAAAAATCAAGCACACTTAAAGCCACACATCACTAAGCAGGAGAAATCACAAGTGAAGGAAATTATATTAATTTTCTGAAAAAAAGAGATACAAGTGAGGTCCTTGAAAAGAACACTAAATACAGGGAAGTAAACCAGACCATCACAACTGGAACTAGCAAGCCAAAAGGAAGTGCTCTGCCATCACCAGAGGTGAAAGAAGGTAGAGTTTTTTTCTTGCTCTTTCCATGGGTATCTGGAGCAGAGAAGGTGAGACATGAAGTATGTGCTCTACAGCCACTAATACAACTGAAACATCTTCATCCTGCCTAAATGGCAACCTGAACATCTCTTGAACAGGGAGGTATAATTTTAGCAACTTTCACAAGCCTCCAGTAAATTAAGTCATTCAATTTCACTACAGGAAATGTAATTCAATGATTAGAAATACTCAAAGATTAAACACACATGAAAACAAACTTCATCATTCTGCTGATGGGCCCACCTTTAGGAATGTTGAATCTTTAAGTAAACTGGACTGGTAATTATTAGGAAAGCTTGCATTCAAAATTAATAAACACATTTTCCAGTTTAATTGATAACAACTTGATGCCTATAATTTCCAAAAGATATAAAAGTTAAATTGCACAGGCAAATCTCAAAAAATTTGACAACATGACTTTAATTTGCAGACTTTTATACTGTCCTCTTCTGCTTCCCTGGCAGCTTCCCCTATTAGACTCTACTGCTGCTCTTACAAACTTCTCCAGCTCCCATTTCCTAACCTTTCCCAGCTTTCCTTCTTCATGCTTTAAAGTTGAAGTGGCACTCTCTCTCCTTTTACACTGCCTGTAAGGCCAGAAGCACTGATAGTACAAGAGAGAACTCCCTTCTAATACTTCCTGTCATGAAGGCCTCTCAAAGAACAATGCAATAAAAAATATATCTGTTCCTACAGCTGTCGGATTATTAAACCCAAAACATCCCTGTTGTGAAAAGGAGCCTTCAAGGAAAGCAGAGTATCTCTGGTGCAGACAAAACTGTTCATTAAACTGACAAATCCATCAAGCTTTTATTCAACATACGGAAGTTGAGAGCATTTCTGCCTTTGTAACTTGGCCAAAACTTTATTCTTTTCCACAGTAACACGGATTCACACTTCCTGGATGCCAAAGAGATCCTGTTTCCTCCTACCTCACTTATCTAGTCTCTGCACAAAAGCAGAGCTTTTCAGGAGGTTGGGGCTTTTTACTTTGAGGCAAACATGAGCTCAGTTTCCAATAATAATAAAAAATAAAAAAAAAAAGGTTAAAAGCAGCTCATCGGGGAACATTTCCCTTTTTTGATTTAGATATAATGATGGTACAAGAAAATGCAGGCATGAAATTATCAGAATCATTACTATGCTGTTCTTCAGTGCATCCCCTCTAAAAATTAAAACTATTTTATACTGTTTTTTACAGGTGACTTTCTATGCATATCATTAGTAAATGGATTTACACAGTTACGCTACAACCTTGGAGACAGAACAGTCATCCTACAGACCCTTCAGAAGGTCCATGCAAATGGAAGTACATGGCACTCACTCAGTGCAGGAAGAGTTGGTAACGAAGGCTACCTGGACCTGGATGGTATCAACGTTACTCGAAAAGCTAGTCCTGGAATGAACGCACTAGACACACACTCAGATTTTTTTGTTGGAGGGGTATCCTCCTTAAACCTTGTAAATCCAATGGCAATAGAAAATGAACCCACAGGTTTCACTGGTTGTATTCGAGAAATTGTTATAAACAACAGGGAACTGAATCTTACCGTGACTGACCCCAAAGGCGGAGCCAACATTGGTGACTGTGATGGAACAGATTGTGGTTACACTGTGTGCAAAAATAATGGAACATGTCAAGTTGGAAACTCAGGTTTTTCTTGTTCTTGCCCAAAAGAGTGGACAGGGATCAGGTGTGAACAATCTATTCACTGTTCACAAAGCATGTGTGGGTCTCACGCACTCTGTATCCCTCAGCCTTCTTCATTTTCATACACCTGTGCATGTGCACTAGGCTGGACAGGTAAGTACTGCGATAACAAAATCAGATTTTATATAGCAAAGTTTGTTGGTAACTCTTACATTAAATACACAGATCCTTTTTATGGAAAAAGAGACCTCCAGTACAGCCGTCTTTCTTTGAATTTTACTACCAATCAAACTGAAGGCTTAATAGCGTGGATGGGGAAAAGTGAAGATGAAGACAATGACTTCCTTGCCATTGGTCTTGCCAATGGAACTTTAAAAGTTGTGATTAATCTTGGAGAAAGAATCTCTGTTCCTCTAATGCATAGAAAATACTTCACCTGTTCTGATGGGAGGTGGCATTTCATTACTGTAGTTCAAAACCAAACTTGTATTAAGGCTTATCTTGATGAGGAACTAATCCTTTTTGAAGATATAGACCCACAAAGGAAATACACTGCTTTAAACTATGGTGGCATTTGTTACTTTGGTGGGTTTGAAATTGGCAGGAAAGTCAATATAGTCACTACAGGGCTTTTTCAGAAGGAATTCATTGGTAAAATTAAAGATGTTGTGCTCTTCCAAGATTCTAAAAAGATTCCGCTAATGAAAGCAGAAGGATACAACATTCATGATGGAAATTCTGAACATTAATTGGAAGAACTGTCCAAGACACTTTTAAAAAGGATAAAATTCCTTTTCCTCCTGTTTATTGTGTTAGCTGGCAGTGTATGACAACCAACATAGGAAGGCACTTAAAAAGTAATAAATAACAAATCTCTATGGAATATTAATAGTATATACATATAAAATATGATCAATTGTTTTCCTCCTAGAATTTTTTATATATACTCTTTAGTATTTACTTTTAAATAATGGGAAAGTCTGCAGGTTTCTTCTTTATTTTGCTGGGAATAGTTTTGTATACAAAGAGGGAATGATTAGCTTATAAAGCCAACCATCGTTCTAGTGGTGTTTGTTGCTTTATGTTTCCTGTTTCTCCAACTCTGGAATTTTATTAGAGTGTTTCTTTTATAATATTAAGGTCAAGTCCAAAAACTGAAATTGATGGGGGAAGAAAAGGTGTGCTTGAGGCAAAAAACAAGTTAATTGTAATTTTAAAAAATGTAACAGCTGTAATGACTTGTTAAGCCCACAAAGACTCTAATTAGGTAATGAAGTTGTTCTCCCTCCCTTCTGTGTCCATCCTGTATGTATATATGTAAAAGGGTAGAATTCAAGCCTCTCTTAGGTATGCTAAAATATTATACTTAAAGAATGATTTTAAGAGCAAAAAAACATACTTAATTTTAGAGGCCGACAAAACAGGCTTCCTGGCTTTCTCCAGCAGAGGTCTCCCCTATTTGACTACATGAAAACTTTTGGCTTTAATGATTTGCAACTGCAATGTGGCAGTCTGCCTACAAGTAACTTTTATTCTCAAGACCTTAAAAGTCCACGAACTGTTCTACTTTACCTATGTCTTTCTGGCTCATATGCCCCTAAATGACATTTCAAAACTTTATGAGAACAGAGGTTTTGGTAAACCAAAATTCTACAAATATATTTTTCAATAATTGATAACCTCAGAAGTAAATAGAGCTGTTCATACATAAATACCAAAAAGCAATTCTTTCTCATAAAGCTGTGCTATATCCTTCTTTAGAAAGCAATAAAAAAAAATTAAAATTCTACTTCAATGTGCTTACACCAGTAATGTATGATGACATCTACATTTCTCATTTGACTGCGGGCTTACTGTGTTAGTAAAATTATTAAATAAAAAAAAAAAAGTGACTGATTCCTATCTTTACTTTTTTTCACTTTACTATTGCTCAAAAGCACGTAACAAACCACCACCTCCTAGTGTGGAAATTCTCAAGACATGCAAGTCTTCAGCATGTACCCATCAGAAACAAGTAATTATTTTGGGGTGGAGAGGGAAGTGAGGATGGGGTGTGTGTTATGGAGCAAAGGCCACAAGCACCTAAAACCGGTGACACACATTTGCTTTCAGAGCCCAGACTTGGCGTGTAGCAATGAAAGCACTGTCAAGTCAGTTACAGCTAAAAGAGAACTAAAATGCATGGGAGCTACCCCAAGATGTTTTAAGCATCTCTGAACATCTTTGTGAGATTCATTTTATCTTCTTCAGTTGCTCTGAGCCCTCAAGTGCAACAAGCCTGATGCAACAGAGCTTCTGCAACTCTTCCCCCTGGCATTTGAGCTGTCCCCAGATTCTTCTCTTCCAGTTTCTCTAAGTAGGGCCTTTTATGGCCACGTGATTCTGGAGATGGGAGCATGTTTAAGGTTTATCCTGTTCTTTCTGGGGCTTCTGGTGTACTGCCAGTTCCTCAGCAGTCCACACTGCCTTTTGTGACCTGAGCAGTGATTCAGTGTAAAACAAGGAACAAGTTATCAAAGCACTTTGAGTTAACATAAATGTTAGAAGGAGAGTGACTGAAGGCAATGGAGAAGTAAAATCATTTATTCCTGTAGAAGCAGGATTTTTTCCCATTACACTAACTCCAGGAACAAATCCTGGAGACTTTTGCTCTTTGTTAATTTAAACACTTAACAAAACTCTCTCTCAAGAGCTGTTTTACTGTGGCTCTCTTCAGGTTTTACATACACAAGGCAGGTGGCAAAGCACTCAGCAAACTCGAAAAATGTTTACATATTCTTTTAAACAAATTATTTCTAGTAGTTCTGGCAGAAAGCATTCCCATCCCTTCCATATAGACAGTTGCAATTTTCACTGCCTCCAGTTTATTTTCAAAGCAGAGATGGATGCACACGTGAGAGGGAGATCACCAGTGACCTTGGAGTAGACTACTTTTGAATGGATCAAAAGAAAATCTTCTTATGCAGGGCTGTCAATTTAAAACTTACTCCAAAAATGAGAACAATGCTTTGGTGCATTTCTGTGCCTACAGAACTCGGTGTAAATATTTAAACAACACAACACATGTATAATACTACCAGATATATTCAACAGCACTACTGCTATACAGACCATGGAATTAATTTGTAAAAAGCTAATTTTATTTTAAAGATGTTTGAGTATCGATTTTAGTTACTAAGGATTTTTTTAAATTCATCTTCTCAATGATGAACCTAAGAAACATCACTTAATAAAAGTCTACCACTCCCTTTATCCAGTGTAAGATTTTTAATTTTAGCCAATTTGACCATGAAGCTACTTGCAAGCTATACAAGTAAAAATTTACTTTAAATATATTCATAATTAAAACTAACAATTAGGATGTTGTTAAACTGGGAAGACTTTTTTGGAAAGAAGAGGCTTTTCTACAGCAAAGTGCAAAATGCTCTGTCAGCAGCATAGTAAGGTTGTGTACCTCAAGTGGAAAAACAAAACACTGAAAACCAGAACAATAAACGTCAGTTTTTCTTTATACGGTGGAATATTTTTGTTGTTTCCGACAGACTCAAGATGTCCAGTGTATTTTAATAAGTTCAAGAGTAGGTGATTTTGTTTTCACATTTGCATGTTGTTTGGCATTGGTGGATAATAGTCCACAAAATACCAAGTTACCAGAAGTCCCAAGGGTACAAATACTTCTGCCCTTCTCCCCCCTCTTTGTTGTCCAAAACTCAAAACAAACCGAGCTATGAAGTGCACAACAAATGTGGCATTCTGTGACTCAGCCTTCTATATTCATTTAGCCTACAGTTTCACAGCTATGAAATCAAACACACACAGTATGTGAGAAAGTTTTATCATTTTAGAATCAAAATATCCCTTAAAATATTTACATTTTACAGTAAAAAGGATAGCAAAACACAAAGTAATGTACAAGCTTAGGTATTCAAGTTTTTGAAGCATGGAAAATGGTGGGAGAAATGAATTTACTACTACAAATCCTTTTCAAGAATTTAGGTTAGAAATGGTTTCTTATTAAAACAAGTGCAGTTTAAAGCAGTAACATTCGAGCAGCTCAGCCTTCCAATTTCTGGTCACAAACTGCTTCAGATACTTAGGAAAAACTTGAAATATTATATAACGAAATATATTGTTTTTTACTGTACTACTGAATAATTTAAAAAAAACTCCAAACTCTTCACATCACCGAGCATTTTTTTGTAACACGTGGATTCTGAGGCCTTGCTGCAGTCTTTAAAAACAGTGCAATTTAAAAACAAGGTTATTGTATGAAAACCACCTTGAAAATTATCAAAGCATCTTAAAACAGAAGAGAGCACAAATTACCGAAGGCAGCAACTATATTGCAGACTTGACTAAAGCCAACTTCCTCAGCTAAAAAAATTCCTAAGCTTTTATTGCATATTAATAAAAGAAATCTTTGAAATTTTGAATATACAGCAATGTAAAATTTTTAAAAATATTAAACTCCTACTTCTAGCGATAGTTGGTATAATGAAAAAAAGGATGAGTATTGGTACATTGAGTGGTACCAAAACACAGACTTGTTTCTGCAAAACACCAACACAGAATAAAAAACGATGGCACAATCCTAGCAGGCTCTCTTTTTTTTTTGTCATACAAAGTTTTACAACATTACTCTAACAGTTTATTTAAATAGGATTTTAAAAGACTGCCTGCATCTTTTTATCTTTTGCTTTTAGTTCTGTCACTGTGGTCCCTATGTCTTTCTCTGTTCTTTTCGCTTTCTCGTTCTCTATGCTTGTCTTTGCTTTTCTCCCTGTCTTTATCTTTTTCATGAGCCTGTTCATCACTTTTAGGCTTCTCTGCCTTTTTTTCTGGATTTCTAGTCTCTCTGGGGCTTTTTCCATCTCTATCACTGTGTGGGGATCGCACTCTTTCTTTGTCTCTCTGGCCTTCCTCTCTACTCTTCCGCTCTCTCTCTTTTTCTTGGTTTCTGTCTCTGCGCCTGTTTCTTTCAGAATCTTGCTCCCAGTATTTTTCATTGCTCCACTCTTTTTCATGTCTGTCTTTTTTTTGGTGATGGGTTTCACTGTAAAGTCTCTGTCGATCATTTTTTCCTCTATTGAATCCTCTCTCCAGATGCTGTTCTTCTCTGCCCCAAGGATCGTTGTGGCGTCTTTCTGGTCTCCTACTGTCCTTACTCTGAAAAAAATTTTCTGGTCCCAGAAATCTTGATTGTTTGTGAGCCACTGGTAGCCCTTGTGCAATGGGTCCAGCATACTGTGGTGGCTGACCTGATAAATGAGCTACTGGTGGCCATGGCATCATTGGATTTTGAGGAAAACCGAAGCCAGGAGGAGGAAGAAGCGGAGGCGGTAAATGAGGAGGAAATCCAAACATAGGGTTGTTTTGTGGAGGGAAGTTATGAGGTGCAGGAGCCTGAAACTGAAATCCAGGTGGATTAGATTTAGAATGCTGAAAATTCTGCTGTGGAGGTCCAACAGATGAGAAGCTGCCACTTGCAATAGGACTTGGGACTTTGGAAATAAATTCAGAACGAGACGAGTTTTCAGTTTCAAAATGAGATGAAGTTACTGGTCCTCTTCTAAATGAGTTCACTGTTTCAATGTTTTGCATCAATGCATCTTCCTGTGAATGTTTGGTATCTTCAGCTTGTGATGCAACTGTGTTATCTGCCTTAGCTGCAGCTGAACTGAACTGTGTCTCATTGGTTTGTGCCTCACTTTGATACAGGTTTAAGCCCCCTT
>VZTB01005689.1:258420-319221 GCA_013397245.1 Thryothorus ludovicianus | reverse complement strand
ATTTCTGCTAACATCTCCATCCTTGTTTTCTGAAATATTAGTCTGCTGGCTTCGTCCAGCTGCCTGTCGTGGGTCTCTTTTAAGATTAATAAATGGTGGTGATTTAGAGGTATTAGCAGTAGTACCTTCAGCAGAGCCTACATTAACATTGTTCTCACTGGGTTTTTTTCCTGAATTTGATGAGGAAGAAAAGCTGGAATTTGTGCTCCTTCTAGCTTCCTGTGCAACATTATCCTTGTCTGGTAACTGTCGCTTTGGGTCATTTTCTTTACATTCTTCAGTTTCCTTATTCTGTGCCTGAGCAGACAAATTTGCTAAAAATGCCTCTGTGGAGACATCTGGAGGTTTTCCCTTAAGACTCAGCCCTATCAAAGAACCAGCACTTTTTGCAGAACTTGAAGTCCCTACAGCTGATGCATCCACAGTTACAGCAGCAGCATTAGTGGATTCTTGAGGATCATCCAAACCAGTCTTTGCATCACTAACTTCAGCAGTTACATCAGCAACATCCATGGTTTCTTCTTTCAAGGTTGTCTGTTCATTTAATAATGGTATGTCTTCACTAGGACCTGCTTCTGACTTGTTGTGCTCATACACCTGCCCTGTTGTACCCAACAGGCTTTGAAGAATATCATCCACTGGCAATGGTTTATTTGCTAGCTCCAGAGTAGAAGGCTGATTTTCCCATCCAACCAGGACTCCAGGAAGAAACCTTAGAGGCTTTGGTGGTTCATGTTTGGTACTTTCCACCAACGGTTCAATAGCTGCTGGAGCATCATCTGTATTAGATTGCTGTGGTTTATTTCTCTGCTTGTGTAGCACAGTTGTGAAGGAATTAAAAAAATTATTTTCCTCTTCTTCCTCTAGTGACAAATCATGATGTGAGACTTCAGGTTTGCTTGGCTTGCTTTTCTTCTCTGGTGGCAAGCTACTCAAGGTACTTTCAGCAGCTTCATCTGCAAAACTACTGGTAACACTTGAAACAGCAGTAATCTGCCTCTTCATTTTCTGGCGAATTATCAATCCCAGTAATAAATTTGGTCGATGTATTTCAATCCCTGTACAAAATTGCAACACCAATTTATCATCTCTTTATATTTTGGTTAAGGCAATAATTTTAACAAAAATAACCCCCATATACTTACAATATAGCAAAAGTATTATTCTTATGATATTTGAAATTGTTCTGCTTCTCATGCTAAACACTAACAATACTTAAAATAATAAAAATATGTATTTCTGGTATTAAAATTATGACTTCAAGCAATGCAAATTAAAATTGTTTCAAGTACGCTATAACTTCCAAATAGAGAATGAGACAGTTATATAGGACATCTAACCTCATCAGAAACAGCAAAGAAGTTAAACATCATGTTAGTCTAACACAGCTACAACATGGTAACAATGGTAGCAAAGTATAATAGAAAAAAAATGGGTGCACAGAAAACTCGCAAACAAAAAAAATCTCCTCATCAGTTTGTGTTAGACATTCTTCTTCCAAGATTTACCAGGAGTAAATTTCAGAAATGTTTTCTCATTCCAAGAAAGACACTGTGTTTCAAGGCACACTATTACCCATCTCTTCACTATCTATTTTGTTCTGTGCAACTGCAAAAAAATGAGTTGCAGTTCATCCTCTCTTCATTTTGGCCCTGTCTATCTCAAAAATAAAGATTACCCATTAATTTTTATAAGCAGGATAATTTGATGCAAGGTAACTCAGATGTACACAGAACAACTGAGAGCCATTTCAGGACCTTTTCTTCCTTGCCCATCTATGTTTTAAACTTTCAATGAATTTTTTGTAAGGAACTTTGGAATGCTTGAGAAAAAGGATTAATACATTTAAAATAATGAAAAATATTTTAAATTGCGAGTTTCAATTTGGAACTCATGCCTTTTACCACAGTCCACCTGTGTGACTCAGTTTACTGACATTGAAACCTACAAAGCTACTTGTGTTACAGAAAGAAGGTAGCAGACATAAAAAATAAGGTTGTGCACACAAATCTTTTCATCTTTGAAGTATCAGAATAACCTTTCAAGGGGAAATTAATGTCTTTTCAAGGAAACTAATATAACAATACTATGGAAAACTCATTACACATTTGAATAAAATAGCATTTTTAAATTTTATTTCCTCTTGTATTTCTGTTGCCAGCTTCTCTTAGTAGCGTTATGATAATAAAATTCCAAATTCCAAGCTGTACTTACCAGGCCCATCAAAAGGCACAAGGTGATGTGGGACTTTATCTGAGGAACCTAAAGGGATGAGGTACAAATCCTTCACTTGCTTCATATTATTGGCCGCTACACCGTAACGTTTTCTGCTGCTGAAATAGGCGAACAACAGCGCATAGGAGATCTGATCTTCTTCAGTTACTGGGGTGAAGCGAACCACGCAGATCTCCTGTTTACAAGACAGGGGAAAACGTGGTCAAGAATATTTTTCTGTGAAATGCTATTTTTTTCTACTGACTGCTCTTTATTTAAAAGAAGAGTGCTGAGGAGAAAAAGCTACTCCAAAATGGCAGAGAACAGAAGAGACAGAAGGAGCAGAAACATGGCCAAAACCAATTCAGAACTAGGAAAAACTAGAAAGTATTTAGTACAAACAAAGTAATTGAAGTGCATTACAAAAGAGCCAATATTTTAACTGTCAGATAAGTAACAAGTTTTAGGGAAGCTTGCCAGCTTCCAAAGAATTATTCCACTCCCTACCCTTAACATTACTAAAAAGCTGCCTTTTGTAGTCTCGTGTCCAACATATCCATTAATAACAGTGGAAGACCGGTATTCAGATCTCAGAATTATGCCCAAAGGCCAGCTCAGGACTTGCTGCTGGAGCTGATGCTGTTTAACGGATTAATGAACAGCCTGGAATATTGGACAGAAGATCCTCTGCAAAACTAAGATGGTATCTAAGCTGAGGCAGTGGTTGGTATGCTGAAATGCTGGTGGCCATTCAGAGGGACCTCAGCAGGCCAAAATAACAGGCTGACCTTTGTTAGTGTCAGCAAAGGCAAAATGTAAAATCTTGCACTTTGAGCTAGAGTTACCCCATGTATCAGAACTGGCTGGGGGACTGACTGGCTGGAAAACAGCTTGGCATGAAATGATACATGGGTCCTGCTAGACAAGCCCAGTATGAACCAGTGGTGTGTTGATGCCAAGAAGGCTAACTGCAATCTGGGTGTCAGAATCAAGGCAGTCAGCACACCAAGGGAAATGGCTATTTCTTTCTATCCAGCACTGGTGAGACACCACCTGTAAAAGACTTACAAGTTTTGGGCTCCCCAACACAAGGACAAGTCACACACAGCGGGACAAGTCCAGCAAAAAGCCACTGAGAGGGTTCTGCACAATGCAACACTACTGAAAATGAAAGGATAACACTTGAGAGGTGAAGTGGTATCCAAACATTCCTGACATGTGTCAAAGGAAGACACATATGCTCAAAGAGTACATGACAATTGAAGGTAAATTAGAAAGAAAATAAATGCCAGCACTTGTCACCCATCCAATTCAACATAACCATGAGATATTTCTAAAGTTCACATATTCTGCAAATGTTTCAGAGAGAAAAAACCAAGTATCTTTAGGATGACTAAGATGCATATTAAACAGCAAGTCTTTACAAGGTAAAATTCTTACCTTGGTCCCTGAAGCCTTGATTTTTTCTACATAATCCCAGACAGTGTGGGGAGATATCCTGCCACCTACTTGAATGCTATCAGGCAAATCCTATGAGAAAGGATAAGAGAAATGTGAATCAAAATAAATCTTGTGGTATGTCCTTCACCCAGTATCTGTTTCATAAAATTCAAAACATACTTAGTTCTTTTAGTTCTTAAATTGCAATTTAAAAAAAAATCAGTAGAAGTTACAACAGAATTAAAAAATGAAATTTTGGACATTTAAGATCTTCAATGCAAAGTTAACAATTTTTACTAAATTAGTTATCATTCAACACTGTTCATCTATACCCTGCCAAAGGTATTCCTTTCTGGTAACACTAACTGCAAACATAACTGTACTGTGCTCCAGGAACACTCAAGCTACCCGTCAGATCATGCCACAAGGAGAGCTCCACACCCATGTTTATAATAAACTTTCAAAATCTTCATCATAAGGGAAAAACGTAACCTACATGTGCACGTATATATAGATGTAAATTCTTCTTGGATACTTACTGAGTTCACTGCTCTCAAGCAAAATAAACACTTTCAAAAAATAATTTTTTTTTAAATAAAGCAGAAGAGTTCTGAAAAGCACATCATACTCATATAACAATCCACTAGTATTAAGGACTACTGCATGGCCTGCTCTTCCCTGAAGATCTACAGCAAAGTAAAGACAACCTTATTAACAGAACACCTAAGTTCTTTTAATTGGAAAGCCAATGCATCCTCTGTAGCTGTCAGGAAGAAAAATTGAGCCTTATAAGCTCTCTGATCTTTCATTTTTGATGTGAAGACAACTATTATAAGCAGTTTCATGCTTTTCCTGTCTCTCAGACACAGAAGGGAACATTACATTAATTTTTTTTTCCAGGGACAATTCAGTCACAGTGCAAGGTTAGGACCAGAATTGCCACCAGATAAGCAAAAAAAAACCAAAAACAAAACCAACAAAACTCCATTACACAGATTTCTGTTACAGATGGGAAGATGAACCAGAAGTTCATGCAATGAATAGTGCTTGACTTACAAATATAGACTATAACCTAGGTCCTCCCACAAATTTATTCAATACAATGATCATGCGTCACTGTCTTTCATAATTATACTAATACTAGCCTACAAGGTAAATAGGTTGGTAAAATGAATAAATGAATTGTTCATTCTTTTCAATAAATATAAATACCTCTGTTAAATACTCAAAGGAGCCAGAAACTGGATAAGCCTTAATAACAAATTTTGCTACTGAAGGCATATTGATAAAGCCCTTCCAGATGAAATTCAGGCGTGCCAGAAACAGACTTTCACATTCCACAGTACCAGGTGTTTCTGACCTAAAAAAAGACAAAAAAAAACCCACTTCGTTTACAACATGATATATCATGCAAGACAGTGTAAATCATAATTCTTCTTTATTACAGAAATGTGGTATTATCAAGAATTTTCTTTTTCAGTTAAGCATACAACAACAACAACAAAAAAAAAAGACAGGCAAACAACTGTGTTTCTCATTTTCCAGTGGAGTATCTCTATGGTACATGAAGGAGTCAGTTGAGCAGCACATTAGTTCACTAGTCAATATTTTTTAAAAACAAAGAAGTTGTTTAGCCTAGGAATTATCAAATGCTACTACTGAAGAGGACACAAACGCATACACCTGCTGCAGAGCCAGAAAGATGCTCCCCTGCCACAGGTAAAAGACGTCAACACACTGACTGTTGGCCTACACTGCTTTCCTAACTCCCACATTTTGTGCCACCATGTTTATCCACCACCTGAATGAATGCCTGTGATGCCTGTGTCACCCTACTCTCTCCTTGTCCCACAAGCTGGGTCCTCATGTCTTCTCATCTCTGCATCACTTCCACACCTTCTGTGAGTGCCTCCTCCAATTACACCTGTACAAAACTGTTTTTCCTCCCTTTGAAAAAAAGCCTCACTTTTGTCAACAAAGCAGCTGAAAAAATTAATGGTATGACTTAAATAATTTCACAGGAGAGTGTTTCTCAATCTGAGAGTTTCCTTATGAAAAAGATTACACATTTCAACATTTCCCACCACGTTGCTATCAAAACATTCTAGGCATGCTATTAGGAGTTTTAAGCTGCCCAGCAGTACCAGATGTTGTGCTGTTACAGTAACACTGTAACCTATGTTCATTTCTGTTTGCACTGGAAATTACCTTGAATCTGCTGTAAGCTATTCAAAATCTACTATCCTTGGTAGACAACCATGCTGTCCTGATAAAGGCAAAATTCCAGCATGAACTCTGGTCAATTCTAAATAATTGGGAGTTGATGTCTCTCCAGAAAAGCCTCCCTCAAACCAGAAAGAAACAGCTTCATAAACTGCAATTTCCTTTTTAGTGACTAGCAGATTGTAGAAGAAAATGAAGAGAGATCTGATAGCAAATACAGCAAAACATCAAACAAGCTGCTGTTACCTGTCATTTCTAAAAAAGCACTACTTTGGAATTTGAAACTAGCCTGATTTATCAGTGTAAATGCTCTGTTTAGAGTAATCTCAAATTCCCTGAATTTATATATACACATACACAAAGACACACTAATTCAAATGCAGCACTGTACATACTACATGCCTTAACAGCAAAAGACAAAATGAAATTTATATACTGATTTTTTGTAACATGAACTCTTTTTAAACCTTTCTGCACCAAAAAACGTTGGGTTTTTGGGAAAAGCAAACTATGTGGCAATTAGAAGTTTGCAACCACAACAGTATATGTAGTATTATGTATATAAATGAATATCATTTACTCCAGAAGACAAATCCATTCTAAAAATGTGTACAGCTTCAATTACCCAAACAGATTAATGAAATGCCATTAAAAAAGTAGCTTTAGACAACATAGCTTAATAAGATTAATAGTGTCTTTCATTTCAAAATATTGTCTCTGCAGCTTATATTACTTTGGAAGAGGTGTGAATGACTTTGATGAGTCTTGCTTATCATCTTCCAGTAATTCTGAGGCTAAGATACTTGAGGTGGAGGAGAGGGCGTCCGCAATGCTCTCTGCCTCGTTGTCCGACTGCTTCCGCGCAACCCCCACAGACACCTTCACCTTCTTCCCAGACACATCATCCGTAGGTGGTGCCATGCGGCCTGCAGAACAGGAAGAACAATGGGTTTCATTTCTTATTAAAGAAACAAAAAGAGGACTTCCTCTGAACACAAGGAAATACTACATATTGCCATTGGAGTGGGATAGGATACATATTTTACACATATTTACATGCTGTATAAATTAATACATTGTGTATGTTTATAGAGTACTAAACATAAATTTGCCACTGCAATGGCATAGGATAAAGAAATGAGGAGTCAACAATAGAATGTACATCCACCATAGGGATTTCACTCTCTGAAGCTGTCTTTTTAACAGAAGACGTTTATGCCAATAGGCAATCCTTTTAGTAGTCTCTTTTGTCAATTATGAAGTGAAATATTCCTTCAACAACTTCATCGGCCAACTAAGTAAAAACCCACATTTATTTAAATTTCTGTGGTATACTGAGATTTATTACTGAAAATTATAGAAGTGCAATCTATTTATTTTCATTTGCTTTCCCAAATTACCTATGCAGATTTTGCAGTTTAGATCGAAGAGATGATTTTTATGTTGACTTGTGGTGTCCGAAGATGCAGATTCATTTATTTCTTTATCTTTTTCAGCTTCTTCTGACTTCTCAAACAACTTTGTATTAGGTTCCTAGGAAAAGTCAAACACACTTCAGTTAGGCTTCTTTTAACCCTCTGTTAACATTCACAATACTGCTTGAAAGTTTGCTCTTCCTTCAGCTTCATAGCTTAAAATTCGATCACAAATCCTCCAATTCATTACAATAACTAATTGGTATTCTCAAATATCTTTAGCTACCATTCCGAATATTTTCTAATTTCTATTTTCTATTCTCTTCTACTGCCAGAATCCATCATACATACAGTCATAGACACAACATAGAAGGAAAGAAAACAACAAAATCACCAGGCCAAGAAGACAGTAAAGATAATAAAAAGATTAAACCAGACCTAACAGATACTTATAGACCCGAACAACAAAATCATAAACAAAACACTTCACATTGTTCATAAACAAAACACTTCACATTGTTCCTATTGCCTATGAACTAAATACACTGTACTGCCATGCTTTCTTTTCTACCTGAATTTCCATTACTTCCTCTTGTTCTTTCATTGGTGTCTCACTTTCAATTTCTATTTCTCCTTTGTGAGTAATTTTTGTGATAGGTCTTCTTTCAACCTCCCTCTGCTCTTTCTCAATCATTTCAATCGTCTGTGAAAACAAGAAGTTATGTGTAAAGATTCCCATACAGTAGAATTTGGAAATCCAGAAATAAAAGAGATAACAGTATTGCAATTAGGAAATCCTCTAGGAAGAAAAGTAATACATTCATATTTTGCAAGTGTCAAGTAGTTTCATAAAGCAAACATTCAAGCAGCCTAACTTCTCCTACAGTCTTGCAGCAAGTACTTACCAGGCATGCACTTAAATAACTTATAAAGCAAACATTCAACACTAAATAAAAATACCGGTAATTCTGATTTTCCAAGAGCTAAACTAAAAAATACATCCATTCTTTCCCCATAATAATTGGGACAATGTAGGATATAAATATATGCAAATTTGTATCATTTTTCAACAGCTTGCTTTTTAGTACATAAACTAAGCTTCACCTCAAAAAAAAAAAGTAAAGGTATTTTTAAAAGTAATGGACATGCTGATTCCAATAGCACTGGTGTTGCTTTGCTTTCTTGTAATAAAAAAAAATATAAACCATTATTTCTAATATTGCCTTTTCAAGCACATCTCCATTTCTTATACCAGAAAGGGATTGTGTTGGCTATACCAAATATCTCAAGCCTGATTTACTAAGGAAACAAGGATTCTATGATTGCTTTATCTGTCTGAAAAATACCAACATACTTTTGAATATCCTGGGGAAATAAAAAAAATAAAATAAACTAGTAAGTAGCAGTCTTAATGCCTTGCCTAAACAGTAACATGAAAAATGCAGTCAAGTGATAATTGCTATTTATTTTACACGTTTCTAGAAATTTTGAAGCATTTCTCTGAAATAATTAGGACCCCTCAGCAATTTTTTGAGTAGCTTTTTTGGGAAGATATCTCTTATAGCAGTGGAATATTATTTTGCATGGTCTGTTTGCAGAATTTCATTGAAGTTTATTAAAATAAATGTAAAAAAGTTCCATTACAAAAGATGGACTTTGGACATACAGAATAAACAAACTTTTCATTCTTTACAGGCCCTTGAAACAACCCAGGATAATCAATAAGTATTCTTCCACATAAAGTAGCAAAAAGTTATCATGATTCATAAACAGGTCTAGCCACAATGTGCAATGACAAGGGAAAAACACAGGAATAATTACTATTGCAAAGCACATTGAGGTCTCTAAAAGAGCATTTAAATTAGTTATTACCAAACATTTGTTCTGAGCACACAGATGAATTTACAACATCCAAACATTGTGCTTTTAGGTTCTATGATGTGGAATATAAATACCAAAGATTTTATCAACACAAATCCAGATTTTGTAAACTAGAAAATTTTTAATGGCCATTTCCAAGCAGCTGTAGTTATCATCAGACTAAATGCCCAGGAAATGGAGCAATGTCTAAGAAAAAGGAATATTCTATAAAAATAATGCAGGCCCTCTTATTCCTGTTTCTCCTTCTAAACTGTCAGCACAGTATATAGAGTGACTTTCTGTTTCAAGAAGTCATGCTTAAACTAACCTAGTAAATTTCCTACTTTCTTGGGTTTGTTTTTTTTTTTTGCTGCTTGGATTTTTTGTTTGTTGTCCCTTTAGGCAGCTTTTCCAACTGCCAGATCAGGTTTTCAGCTCTGGATTTACTTCTTGGGGACTGAATTTGTAACACTTCAGCAGTAAGAGAGAAACAATACCAGTTTGCTCTGGTTTGGTTTGTCCAAATAGATCATTCCCTCTTTAAAAAAACAGTGTTTATAAAGCTCCAGCAACAGCTTTAAAATTTTGTGGAAAATAAGGACAAAGAAGCCTTCACTCTTGAAACAGAAAGCAGAAAGAGCAAGCAGCAACAAAGTTGCAAGGCAAAGGAAAGTGCATGGTTTCCTCCCTCCAGAAACTGACTACACTCCTTTCACTTCTGTCCTAACAATATCTTTGAGTGCTAAATTAATTATAGAGATTTTCCTGCTTGGTTGCAACATCCATTTTGCTCTTTCTGCATACACTTAACCTGCAAACAGAAGTTACACATGCTTAGGCTATCAAATAAACAATGTAAGTTGACAAATCTCACATGTCTGTTTTCTCTTTGTCTCCAAGCAGCCAGTTCTTTGGAAGCCAGTTCTTCTGGACTCATTTTTATTAGATGATCTGGAGTAACCTCTCCTTTCAGTACTTTCTTAAATAATATCTAGAAGAAAGAAGAAAAGTAACTATTGCTATCAAGACAAAAATAGCTTGCAGCAGGAAATAAATCAGAGAAGTAACATACAACATGCTCTGTATAGCTAAATAGAGTGTGTGGGTTTGTAATTATCTCCATGGCAGGAAGCAGTACTAGACTTTATAACACAAAAAGTTTAATTCCAGAGCTCCATTTATTCTACAGAACAATGTATCTACATATATCCTTAATGAGCAAACTTAAAATTAACTGCTGTTTCAAAGATCAGAGTTTATGCCCATTGCAGCAGTAACTCGGACAGTTTACTGGTTTTGTTTTTAAAGGTGCAAATCCTCTGGGTTACAACAAAGAGAAGAAAGCATCAAAGATACCTATGCTTCTTGACTAAATGAAGTCCCAGGGTAAAAAAAAAAGACAACCAACCACTTTAGCAGTATGAGCAAAAGGAAAACAGAAGTTAACTATTAGATAAAAGTTAAGACAGAAGTTCTTATAATTTACAGTTGGCTAAATGTAATGGCAAAATACTATAAACAAAGAAACTTGATCAGAATAACTGATAAAGGACGAAAGACAGAAGCTGAGGAGGAGTGATGTTAAATAATGGGCTCCTAGAAAGCAGAATAGAGAGTGAAGACCAAGCCTGAGAAATCTGGGTGTGAAGAAGCACAGTGAGGAGATCCTGGACAGAAAAACACTAGGTGTAGTAAACAGCAAAGAATTATGGGGGAGGACAGGAAAATCTAAAAAACAGATCAGTGGTAAAGAGAAACACAAACTAGGCAGGCTATATCTACTACAGTTTGAAACCAAACAAAAAAATGGTACACTGGGAGCAAGAAGTTGGAGAATTAATGATGGGAAAGACCACAGAGGACACTGAGTGCCCAAAGAACAACATCAAAAAAACAAAAAAACCTAGAAAAAACCCCAAACAGGTTAAACTGCAGGAGGATTGATGATGTTTCTACATTGAAGACTGTTCCATTAATTACAGCAAATCAAGGATTTCTGCAAAGGACAACAGACAATCACACATACATTATTTTTAGGATCTTTCAGATTGAACATTAAACTTCTGTATTTGTTCTTATACTTTGCGTCAGTGTCTCGGAAAAAAGAGAACAGCTCTCTTTCAATCCTTGTGGCAACTTTTCCTGCTCTCTCCTCAGGAATCTTTAAATTGGAGTCCGTCAATCTATAAAAGAACACAATGGCAAAAATTACAAAATGCATCCAAATAATTAACAGTTTTTCCTTTGCCTTCCAAAGTAAAATATTTATAAATACAAACTAATAATTTCATTTCTTAATATATCTTTACCTTTTCATAAGAATTTCCTTAAGAGATTGCTTAACACTTTGTCTTATCTGATCAGCAGAAGGCTTGGAAGCTGGCACAGCTGGCAGGTGTGTTGCACTAATGGATCCTTTCTCATTTTTCTTTTTCTTAATTTCTTGTTTCTCATGCATACCTATCAAAACATACAGTTAAAAATTGTAAAGTACAAGTAGGTTTATTTATAAACTTTTGCTGTTGATGGAATTACTTTCATGAAATTTTATTTTTAAACTCCTAAGAATTGATCCTCAGGAAGAAGGAGTGGACCTCCAGAATGGATGGTTTGTGTTTGGTTGGGTTTTTTTTTTTCTTCTTTGGTTTGGATTTTATGTTACTTAGACTGATCCAGAATAAAAACTTCATTAACAGAAACAGGGGAGTTGCCCTTTGATTTGCAGTATCAAGATGACCAGTACTCATTAGCTTGATCTTAAGTGTGATCTCTGATTCTGAATTTTTGTAACAGCATAGATTCATTTTTCAATGAATAAACTGAGAAATAATATACTATGAAACACATATAAACATAGTAAGTTTTACTTTAAAATACCATTTTACATGAAACTTAGCACTTCTGCATCTGTTAGACACTAAAATTATTTCAATTATTATAATTTCATCTTCTGATTCAGGTAACACCGAATTATAAGGTTTGTGTCATAAATAATAGATAAGTCTAATCAAACTAAAATAATTAAAGAAAAATTACTAATTTTCAGTGTCAACTGAAACCTCATTTGTGTCAGCATGTGAAGGTGTCACTAATTTTGAGCAGCATTCTTCTATTTAGGAAGCAATGGGAATTGAGTAATATCATTTTTTTCATTTTATAGTCAGAAGAAAAGGAACAAATTGAAGACAAAGCAAATTGTTAAAAAGTTTCTGGAATGTATCAGCATTGGCAGAAGACTAGAAGGTCTACATTACATATTTTTAGACAAAAATTCAAAGCTTGAATTTCAGAGTAAAAGACACAGTTCTCACACAAAATCTCACTAGCTTTGCTGCTGAGATTTCAGTCCCAAATGACAATTTCACATTACAATGATCTTAGAAGAAAAATGCTTCCTGGAAGGGAGCTGGGGAGAGGACAGAGCTTTCTGGGAGGGTAAATGTCCCTTCAGCCTTTCAAATGAAGTTTAGATGAAAATTTGATGACTCAGCAAGCAATATAATGATTGATCCTCTTTGAAATGAGTTGATAAAATTGTCAATTTGTTAATTATTGTCAAAAGCCATCAGTAATATATAATATTACTTATATAGCAACTGAACCAGTTTTCTGTATATAGAGCATTTCATAGTATTTTATCAAAGACTATTTCAAAGTCTCATACAATGTAAAATAAAGTTTAATAATGAAATAAGTCTGTATATTTTTTCTCCCACTTTTGATTATGTGACATCCTCTGCTATTGAAACAGAAAACACACATCAACTTAGGACACAACTACCTACTAAATAAAATTGAAAAAAAAAGAGAAATTATGATCATAAATGTTATGGGAACAAACACCTCTTCAGACCATCATCACGTCCACTATGGAATGTTTTTTGAAAAACTGATGCTGTACAGAAAGGTATCATCCTTCACTGAACATAGCTGTGAGCAGCAACATGGAGGAGATCCCCAAACCTTGGTACCTGATTTTGTGGACCTTTCCACTGCACTAAGGGATTCTTTATTTATTCTTTCATTTTTATCTTCAGGGGACCTCCGAGGAACTGCAGCAGTTTGTGATGCTTTCCGGGCAGGAACATGCTGCCCTTTTTTAGTATCTGAGTCTCTGGACTCCGGTAAATTTTTCCCATCCCCAGATTCCTGAAAGAAACATTTACATGTTAGCATGCTACTGAATGCTACAATCAACCTCGACATAATTACCACATATTTTTCTCATTTTTTCCTTTATACACTGTGCAACGTATACCTTGGATGTACGTACCACCATATTATTTTTTAAAGAATTACTGAACAATATCCCAAATTACAGTCAAGCATTGCTTAAAAATCTCTTTTAAATACTGACTCAAGATACAGACAATTTGCATTTAAGCTCTGTGTTGACAACCACTAAGTTTGCAGTTATTTTAAAAAGTCAAGGATATCAATGAACATCCCTTAACCCGTTTTAGCCACAAACGTCACTGATGTTTAGAAAGCATATGTAAACTAAAATTAAGAAGAACAGTTTTCATTCCAGAATTTCAATACTACTACTCAGAAATGACAGGATTACTGATGATTACAATATCATGAATATAACATTATATACTAACGGACTGAAGAATTGTCTCAATAATCTTTGTTAATTATCCTCTGGTTAGTAAAATTAGACATAAAAAGTAGAAAAGCCCCAATCAAAGTACTAGGCATTTTTTTCTAATACAATCTGAAATAAAAACAACCAAAACTAAAATACTGTTGTACTGTTTCATATTTTTATCTGCAGCTTATAACACACAGTAAATTGACAGAAGTCTCTAATACATTTAGAAATCTTAAAGAAAATGCACTGGGCTCTTCATCATTTCTTTGCACACCCATATATATATGTTTATATACACATACAGGAGTGGGACTTAATGATCTTTATATGTCCCTTCCAGCTTGGGATGTTCTATATGACATGCCCATATCCATGCTCAAAATAAGAAGAGTTTAGCAATACCCTCTTGAAAGAGTCAAGCCAGTATGAAAGTGAAGTAACTTTGCAAATAATTTAAATCAGATTCACAAAAATGTCTGAAACGTGGTCAATTAATTGGCAATGGGACTGGCAGAAACCTTCTAACCCCAATAATTAAGAGAACTTAAAACATTAAATGAGACTTACCCGTCTAAAAATTTTGACTTTGTGCTTCCCAGTGTCTTCAGTTTGCTTTGTTTTTTCAGCCGTTGTATTAAGATTACAAGTAGGTGTTTGCTTTGACACCCCCAGTTTTTCACACTCAACTGCTTTTTCTTCTTTATGCTCAAGTTTCACTTGAGTATCTGGTACATTTTGATCAAAACACTCCATTTTTTTGTCTTCTTCAGCACAGCATTTCACACACACATACTCTTTATCTTCTTCACCCATCTGCTGTGCTTGAGAAAGGCTGAGTCCAACACAATCACCATGAAACCAATCATCACATCTACCACAACCTACCATAAACCTGAAAACAAAGTAAGATGTAAGTCAGTGAAAAATGTGAAAGCAGACTATGAAAGAAGATATAGCACCTTCAGCAGGATATATAATGATTGCTTTGATTTGTGCATCTCAATCATTTGTTCTTACCTAGTAAGTGATTTTCTTTGGAGCTTTACATCCATCTCCAGCCTTACGACATGGTACGATCTTCCTGAGAGGTATTTTTGTTGTCTTTTTGCTTTTTACAGTAGTCCAAGAGACAATTAAAACCTCACTGTGTTTGTGTAACTTTCTCACAAATCCTATCAAGCTTCTTTTCAGACTACTATCGATGTTCTTATGAATGTCAAAACCAAAAATCCCAGCAACTCTCAGGAACAGCAAACTTGTTTGAAAAACTTGCAAATTTTCTTGCAAGATATTATCCTTGCTTTCCTACAAATATGATTGATTCATCACAAACACATCAGCAGCTGCAATCTTCCACAGCAGTATGAGGTCTTTAAGTGTTTTGACAAACACAATGGGCATATCAGCATATTCTAAATTAGTTGTTATTTTACATCTCATTCCTTAGAACATTACTAAGTTATTTCTAGAAAGCTGCTTTTCATGCTTTTTACTGGTGAATATGGGGCCAGGGGCTTGCCTTCCAAAATAACCTGTCCAGCTGCAGTGCCTATTTTCTAATAAATAAGGTACCCACTTCTGTGCTACTCAGCTATTTTATTCAGAGCTAATAGTTACTTCAAGAATGTTTCAAACACCAAAATTACTATCTTTTAAAGGACACCCTTCAACTCACAAGTCATGTAACTGCATTATTTTAAAAGTAGAATCAACTTTAGATACAGATAGTATTTTCAAAGCATTGTAAAGATCACCTGGTCTAAAATAAAAGCATAATTTCTGATATTTTGTGGAAGCATTTTGAAAACTTCATCAGGTATCATGAATACCTAATTGCACTGAGAGGCACAATTTCCAGCGCAAATATTTGGTAATGATGCGCAATTTCAAAGTTCCACAGGCTAAAAACCAACTACATCAGCAGATTTACATGGTAGGAATTATTTTTTACAAATAACAAACCTGGCACCAAGGAATGGATTTCAAATTATGTAGGAAGATCTCTTGCAATATGCACTTACATTCTCTTTCCCCTTTCATATCTTTGACAGGGCTGAGAGTGGGAGTTGTTTGTCTTTGCTTTTAGAGTGTGTTTATGTTTCTTGGGGGTTTTTTGTTTAATTTTTCTTATTTTCATTTGGTTTTATACTTACATAAACTATATTCAAGACATGTACTTAAACATACACGAACAAAGAAAATTCAGAAAGACTGCAAAAGTATTAAAGAAAGCAGAAATTCTTTGTTAATGTTTAAAAATTATTTACTGAATTCCTAGATTTTGAATTTCATAGAAGACAGATCTGACTTAAAAAGTAATTCATGAAAACTTGGCTGTTTCAGCATTTAAGAGCTAAATATACTATTTCTTTAACCTAATACCCTGTAGATCACTTCCATAAGGTGATTCTAAGCAAAATGATTCCTAACTTATATATGTCCCCACTCAGGCTAGGATCTGCTATCTGCTGACTTACCTATTTAGCAGAACCATATATACATTACAATGCTTAGAGCACCACTCTCTCTCCAGAACTGCAATTAAATGTGTCATGTGGATTGATGCAGGTAGTGTAATTAAAAACTAGTTACTTCAAAGAGGTAAAAACTCTTATTAGTAGCAGACATTTGAAACAACAAAAGAAAAACCTGTGTCTTTATGTTCTGTCCCTCCCTACTCAAAATGTATCAGGATTACATTCTGCTGAAGAAAATATTATTTTGATGCAAAATGAATCCGAGAAGTTTTAGCAGTCCATGAGATTGAGAAAATGCCTACGATGTCATTGGCTAGATTTGTAGAAACTGGTTTTTAAACTAGTTTGGGAAGAAAAATATTTTCTCATTCTGAATTTTCTTTTTCTGAGCTGCAAGTACATCAATAGTATTACTTGTCACTAACAAACAATATCTGCCCATCTACTTCATGATTTTAATTAGGAAGGCAGAGTTCACGATTTGTCAAGTGTCTCAGTCTTTTTGGATTCATGTTCCAGCAAATTACAAAAACAAGAAAGGTAATGTTAGGGCACAATTACTTCTGATGGTCTCAGCAGAGTAATACCACAGCACTTATAAACACAACAGAAAAACAAGAAAGAAATGACAGGACTGCTACACAAAGCTGATTGCTCCTTTCTGAGAGCCTGAAGCCAAACATGCACAGGCAGGAAATAAAAGGTGAGTGTCTATTTCACAAATGCAAGGGTCCCCAGCAGTTCTGTACACAGAACATGTCTTGTACCACTGCATCCAATACTAGTAAAGCTCTGGGAACACTGAAATTGGTTATAAAATTCCCATGTAAGATTTTCCACAAAAGTTGAAATCAAGTCAAACCACACAGTCAAAGCATCATGCTTAAAGGGTGTTTTGGTGTCCTAAGGAATTAATGCCTGTTGTTCCAAAATAAAAGGAAACCAAGAATACACCATCATGAAGCCACAACTGCTATCAATTGAATTTTTATTAAAATATATTTTTTCCTGTTTGTAAATTCAGGCATTGGAAACTAATTGCTTACACAAGGAAGATGGATTGCAACGTTTAGTAACCAAAACAAAATTTTGATTCATATTTAGAAAATGGATATTTGCTGAGAGATTAAACTAAAACACAAAAGATGCTGCACACCTTCAACTTTAAATTCACAGCACATGGAATTTTTCAGCTTAGCTCACACATTTTAAGGGGGGTAATAGAGATGGTGTGTAAGTAAGGCACCAGGATAGGTATCCAGTCTTAAATCTTTATTTTCAGGTCTATCAAATAAATAATAAAAATTTTAAAAGTCAAAAAACCCTACAATGAATTCAGCTCAGAAAAGATCATTCTTCACTAAGACTACACACCGAAAGACAGATGTCATTCAAGCAAACTAGCAAAGATGGAAGATCCATTTGGCTTCATTCCAGTCTTCACAAGGTTCCAGTTACACTATGTTTTAACACAAACAACAGAACTTCAAAATTCAAGACTACAGAAAGAATCAGGAAATGTCCACAATGCCTGTTCTGTAAAACACAATGTATTGTTTACAATTGTTTTGTTTAAACCTAGTTATACAAAATGGTAATTAAAAATACTGGTGTTGCCTGCCTAAAAAAATTCACTATTTCTACTAATTGGGTTTTTTTTTTTCACACTAGTCAAATGCAAGACTGCAACTTTTGAGACTGGGAGAGAACATACTGATGTTGATACCAGTAATGTAGATAATCCTTTTTACCACAAGGCCATTTTTACATCTCTCTGTTTCTCTCATCTGCACACAAAACAACTACAATCTGTAGCACTTATAATCAGGTAATGGGCAATGTTCAAACTAAATACGGGAATCAAGAAAAACTGAAGCCTAGTTTGAAGGCTCAGGAGGTCCTTTTGTGCAGTTGTCATTTTTGACTGCAGTGGTTCTGGTATCTTGGACTAGTGTAACATCAAAGTTTCTGACTGCAGATTGCTTCAAATTTGAAGTGCAGGACTTTTACCCATGTTGTAAGGCTGGATTGGAAGATGTAAAGCTGAAAGAGAAAGAAAAATATGTTTTAAAATATTAAATCATACCATATTTAATGAAAGACTTGCTTTCCTTAATATTTTTTTTGAAGAAAAAATTCTCAAAAAAAACTGATAGGTGACAGTAGACAGTACTATAGCTCATTGGGACTTTTGCATAGAGTATGCTACTGTTTCATTCCTTGAAAGAATCCCCTTGGTAGTCTACACATCAGCATGAACAGAGACACCTTAAAATCAAAAAGTAATAGATGAAACAAAAAGAGAGACAGAATAATTAATGCAAACCTGCCACAATCTCTCTTGTGATCAGACGACTTTCTTTAGTGCGTTATTTGTATTAAATTAAATTCATTTGTTAGATGAAAAACTCAGGCTTGGACAATTTATTTTCTAAATATATGGGCCATGTTTTAAAATTACCTTCATATATTCAAAGTTATGTAACAGTAGCAAGTTTCCAGAGAAAGTCATTACTGTAAAATGGGCAGAAACCACCTTACTCATAAAACAGCTTTTCATTGTAAAGCTATACTTGAGTAACACAAAATAAAAATTGGAAGCTGTCAAGAGTTATTCAGTGTGGAATAGTAATCAGCATATTAAGAATAATTAATAATGTAAGTTGCACTGCCACAGAAAATCATTTAGTTTAGAAACAAATGCTTTCCTTTAATCCTTCATGTTTGTGGTACATCGCAATTGGTAAAAATACCACAACAGGACTCAAATATTAACCAAAAACACCCAAACAAACAAAAAACCCAAATCAAATTATGCAAAATAACACTCTAGCCCCGAACTCACCTAAGAGGAGTAAACTCACTGTTCACTTTTTAAAGACTTCAGTATTTAAAGCAAGTCCCCCACCTGCACTTAGTTCCTTAATGGCACTCTTGACCAATCTTCACTTAGTTCCTTAATGGCACTCTTGACCAATCTTCTACAGATCTCTTGTAAATGTGCATTAACACTTCAGCTATTTCTCTGCTGCACTGATGCTGCAGCCCAGCCAATGTTAAAGCAGAGACAAGATATTCATGGCATGGTAGCTTTAACAGAGTTTATGTTCCACATCAGTTAAATAGTGTGGCTTGATACAAAGCTCAAATTAAACATGGTCTGTCCAAAATAAATCTGCACTACCTTGTTAGTGCACAGGGACAGAAGTATCTCCACTTGTTCCCTTTTTGACAAAGTCTAACACAAGTGACATGGTTTTTCAAGTTCTGATCTTCTAGAAAAAACTCACAAACCTCTCTCAATCACTATCAGCAGATCTCTTTTCATGGAATTTTCAGAATACAAAAAAGACACTGCAAATTTATTGCGTAAGTAGTAAGGTTCAATAACCCATATATTATGCCATATTTCTTCTCTTTCTTAAAGGTATAATATTTTTTGCTGTTCATATTACAGGAACCCCTCCAAAAAGGAAGCAGCAGGAAGACAAACAACCCTATGCTTTTTGAATTAAAGATGAATTCATGAAGCATGCCAAACAACAAAGCCAAAATCACTAAATTTCCCCAAAAGCTTGAAAAAATATGAGTATATTTCCTATTATTAATTACAAATCTGCACTAAAAATTATGTGTATATATATATCAATATACATATATACATACATATTTAATCATTAAGGGAAGCTCCATTACCAGTGGATTCTACACGTCACATGTTGCAGGGTAAGCATCATATGCTTTATGAAATGCATTTATGCTCATCTTTTATAAAACTTGTTTTAGACTTATGGTATCCATTTGCTTGAGTCCCTAATGCCACTGGTATGAATAATAATCCTGCCAATACTGCAGCATAGTAACTTAATCCGTATAAAATCTACAAATGCAATTATGTGACCGTAAATAAAAATCACAGTGGAGTCCTTCCATTCGTTAATTATATATTACAATGTAATTTTGTTTACACTGTCATTCAGTTTTTCTACAGCTGTGGGTGGAAAAGCACGACAGCTCTTAATGTTGCAAGGCTTTTCACAGAGGAAGAAAGCAGTAAAAGAGGCAGAAAATTTGAAAGTATCATCCATTACTGTAAACTGATGACATCTTGCATAATCTGCTGCTTAACATACTCATACCATCTAATGGACATTTACTAGAACTCAGGCACCATCATTATTCTAATTACTGCTCGTTGTGAAGACTGTTCTCACACCAAATAGTTTGTTGTATACTATCCACTGATGCCAGGCATCACCACCCTAAAGAAAATAAGCATATTCACTTCAAGGATGGCTGTAAGTTTGGAGCCTTAAGCTCCTTTCTCAACCACTCTCTTGTATTGGCTGTGCAAACTGTATGATAACCTGGATCCACTGTAATTTACTGACATTTAGCACTATTTTTAAAATACAAATCTCCTAATAAACTTTATTATGGGCAAAAATGGTTTGCAGTTTGCATCCATCAGCCAAAGTACTTCTCTGTACTACAGTTCTGAAGAAACTTTTTAAAAATTATGTATAAGCAAGAGATCAGGAATACTGTACCTTTCCTAAATCAACTTCAGCACTTTCTAATTAACTACCTTTTACCACATTACTAACTTTTCCTCCATATTAAAGCATAGTTGAAATGTGGGGGGAAAGGAATATCCTAAGTAAAATCTACTTCTGTATCACTTAATTTTTCTGTGAGATCTGAGGTCAGTTTGTGTCTGACCACTCAAACTGGATTATCAAAGCCCAAGTAACAACAAAACAAAACCAGAAAAAAAAACCCCAAAAAACAACAGTAGAAAAGAATCCTCAAACTACCACAGCCTATTAAAAAGAAAAAAAAATTACTTAGAACTGTTGAAATCAAGAGGGAAGTTACAAATTTGCTCTGTGATAATGCCTTCTAGAATATTTGCTTAGAAACAGAGTATCTCAAGTTGTCTACTACAAATTATTCATCCAAAATTGATTGAACTTCTTGTTAAAGAAGACAGACTACAGACAAGGGAGACAAGCCGAAAAATGCCTGTTAAATTTTGTCTATTTGTATGAACAAAGAACAAGTTCAGTCCTCCAGCCTGAAGAGAATCTGAACATCTACAGTGAAAACCAGAGAAATCTTAGATTAGGAGATTTCTCAATGTCTGTAGATCTACCATTTTTAAAATTCAACTATCTTTAACAACCTTTAACCTGTCCTTTGGAAAAGTAACTATTGTTTGTGACAAAGCTTAGTATTTTCGGTATCACTTGGATTCATTAGGAACTTGAATAGTAACTTCAGTCTAACATTTTTCAATGTGATATGCATATCCATACACATACATATTTTTCATCTGTAGATAGATAACTTTAAATTTTTTGCATACTATTTATGTTATTAGCTGATTAGAGAACATCCGACAGCAATATGGGAACACCGCAGCAACATCAAACGTTGAAAAATAATACAAGTAACAACACTTCAAATCTTGCAATGAAAAAATACCCATTCAGATGTGCTGAAAATTACAAAAAGTAAATTGTCATCTGGCTTGTGTAGAAACACAAGGCTTAGTTTCTATATGGAAAAGCAATTCTTTTAAGTTATGTAGCAGAGATAGATCACAATACATCAAGCAAACAGGCTGAGAGAGTCCTAAAGCCAACCACTGACAACCCATTCTCTGAGTAATGAAAATATATATAAAAAACTGCTATGATAGCTACAGCCTATAAACTTCAAGACAAATGGAAAAGAGAGCATGCAGTAATTGTTCAAAGCTCAGCTGTCAAACATAGATGATATATTAACAGAAAGCAAGCAACCACTTGTCTCCTACAAAGCAAGATGTTACAACTTGTAAACTTCTTAGATCATGCAAATCTCATGTTTATAAAACAAAACTCCTCCTTTCCCAGATAAACCCACTGTATCTACAGCACAAGGTAAGCACACTTTGACTTTGTTTGTGGCCAGCAAATTACTGCATGTATTCCTAAAGATACAAATTTACTCCATTTGTCATGTGCTGATCTGAAATAAAACAACACTGAAGTACCATCCTTCTACTGCTGTTCTAACAGGCAGAGTAAAATTACTCTGGGTCTGTGTAAGGCCTGTGTAAGCATCACCCTTTGGGAATTCTGTATACAAATAAAGTTGATGCCACGATTTCCACACATTATCTTCAACTTGAATCAATTCTCCAAGCTCGGTATTACAATAATAACAAGTTAGTGGCTTTACATTTATGACAGGGTATACATAAAGGTTCAAGTAACTACTACTCTTCATCCTGAATTTTAAATGTTACTTTAATATGACATCCTACAAAGCTCTTGGCAAATAATTTCCCAGTTTGGGACTGCAACTCTAGTTTAACTTCTTTTCCCACAAGCAATTTATACCACAGCATTGAATAAAATTTCCAAAATTGAAATAACCATAGAGCAAGATTTAAACACAGGTATTGTTTCAGATCTTAGCTCTGCCTTTGACATTTCTTGAACATACAGTAATTTGATAGCATTTGTGTCTTGCACTTTCTCATTTTCTCTTATACACTGAATGAAAAAAGGGTAAAAGTGACCAGCTAGGTGGTTTCAAAAGGGAAACAAAAATTCCTTGAAAAGTAGTCCAAACAGCAAATTAAAATCTCCTTTTCATTACAGTAAATGTTGATAGTTTTGATGGGTTTCCAAGAGACAGAATTCAAATTTATCATCTTACACTTCTTCTCTTTTGCACTGTACTAGAAGTGTTTTATTTTTCTTGCATTAATAATTAAATTAGGACAAAATGCCAAGGCTCTGGAGATACAAGTTTAGCTTCCTCTTATATCTTAATGACAAATGAATCTGCAAGGTTTAAGTTATTTGTAGCATAAAACTACAAAGTAAACTAATCAGAACAAATTAAAACTCTATTACTTAGACTAGTAATGATAAAATCACGCACTCACAGTCTTAAATCTTCTATTTTTAGGCATGAAGCTCAATACTGCAGGCTTCCTTATTCCACTACTGTGTCTCAGTCACATTCCATATACAAAAATTCTGCATTTATGTGCTAAAAATCTTTCCACATTTAGCAAATCTGATTATCTTCTGCTGAAGAAAGCGCTGGTTGTATCAACAGTTTTGCAACTCAGACATAAAAAAATAACACAATTCCAACACAAAAACCCTAAAACCCTGAAGACTGGCATTACAAAACTGATGATATCTGTAATTACCATCTGTGGCAACTCATGGGCTGTCTCAACCCAACCTCAGCTGGTGATTCATATACTATATTATTGTTCTGACTGCAGTAAGAACTGGTAAGGCAAAATTGGGTTTGTTAAACTTAATCCTATATTGCTGTGTACCCCTGTATCTTCTGTAATGCTACTTTGACTTTATAAACTAAGTAAATTTAACTGAGTCACTGCCACATCTTCCCACACTGGTTAGATCCACCTAGTAATAAAAATTAAGACTTTCTGAACTCTAACAAGACATAAAAAAACCCAAAACATAGAATGCTCAAAAAATTAGCAAAACCAGAAATAATATAGCACAAGGTCAAGTCAAAGCTGCATTTTTAACAGCTATCAAGTAGTTTAAATTCCAAATATTGTATTTAGCTTTAAAAGTATCTACAGAAGCATTTCTGTAATCAGAAAGCAGCCTTATGGGATGTAAACAATTCACTAAAATACAGGCTACTCACACAGTTCTACTGTCATGGTAATGTCTAAGATGACAATAACTAAGGAAATGCAATCTGCTTAAAATTAAACACTTAAAAAGACACAAATGGTAAGAGTCTTAAAAATAAAGGGAACTTTTTTTAAAAAATAAAACCACATGGAACCAAATTTGAGCACCCCTTCAATCAGGTAATCTTCTGCAACCAGGCAGAGCAAATCTCATCAATTCTTTTACTAGGCCACAATGATGCAGTTACTATAGCTGCACAATGCATTTTCATGTACTTGTTCTTCAAATATGATACGAGTTAATAAAGCTCAGAACGGCCTCTTAGATACAAACAAATGCCAAAAAACCTCCTCAGGTGCCAATTCTAATTGTTCCATATTTCACTCTCACGTATGGAGGTCTAAAATGCAGTCACAAGAAATTATTATTAAAACTTTCATATAAGCTAATTACAAATATCTTCAATTTGACATTAAAAAACAAAAAGTAGGCTAGCAGGTAGAACAGTAATACAAAATACTTCAATATTACAAAATAAGTGTTATTCTTGGACTGATAGATCATTAGTGAAACCAAATGGTCTTTTTCAGCTCACTTACTGTGTAGAGTAAGTTTTGTCACAGAGGGATATTACCAACTTCAGATGCAATCCCATTATTAAGTTTAAAGGCAATTTCAGATATGCCCATGTGGAAGTTTGGTAGGGATTTTTCATGCTCTTCTTTCTATCCTCTCTGGCGACTACTTAATTACTGTTACATGAAACCTCACTGCAATGATTACACAAGGTTAAAAAAAAATCTCTGTATCTCTACTATTAGAATTGGACCTGTACCAGATAAAAGTCACATGCAAACAACTATTTGATTCTTCTGGTATATGGTGATCCTTCCACTCAAGTGGTCTCTGGAAAGAAGGAAATGACAACCTGGAACACAGAGATCTAATTTCTTTTCTATGAAAAAAAGTAAAGTTTAAAGTGCATAATTAAACCACAAAGAAGAATTATACATTCATCCAAATATATACTCATATAATAAAATATTTCTATTCAAACTTTTGGGCCAAACTAGTTTCGAATGCTCTGTTTAAATGACCAAAAAAACAGGTATGAGTGCAAAGGAAATTAACCTGACTGTATGACATACAGACTTGTATTTCAAGGCTAGGACTTTGTTCTGGCATGAGCAGCATGAAAACACTTGGAGGAAGGAAAAAAGATTATCTTCCAAGACCAGTAATAAATTCCTAAGACACACTGCCACACACACCTGTTGCCATGTGGCTTTTTGCAAAAGCCACACTGCTTGCTGGGCACCCAAATATGTTTGCTTTCACTAGCTGAGGAATGTTCCAAGCCTTCCCTTTTAACAGTTGAAATGTTATCTGGAATGAACAAGGGGGGTTCATCAAGCGAAAGACTTTTGCTACTTCTTCTCTGGCGAGGTTGGAGATTCTTATCATTTCTTTTTGACTTATTTTTTTCTTTATCATCTTCCTTCAGATGCTCTACAGCAGAGGGATCTTTAGTCTCTGCCTCTTCCTTTGTGGAGCTATTTGCTTTTAGTCCAGTTGCAAGCTGGTGTTTGCTGGCTTGCTTCTGACCAGGATGTGAAACATGGCCTGACAAAGAATGCACAGAGTGGTGGGTATCTTTAGAACAGCTTTGGTGAGTAGGAGATTTCTCACTTGCTTTTTGAACTGATGACTTCTGGGCTTGCCCAGACGCCTGGACTCGGGGTATTTTCTTCAGCTTTGTGTTGGTCTGTTTTTTAACAGTCACCCCTGAAACACTACTCTTTGCTTTCACACCCAGATCAGATTGTTTCTTCCTAATTTTAACTGGGTTATTTGGATGCTGATGACTCTCTTGCTCATCCGCATTTCGCTTCAGGCTTGCTGAAGAGGGGCTGTGAAGGCCCGAAACAGCAACACCAGCTCTCACCCTCGACCGTGTCGTTTCCTGTTGTGCTGCACCTGATTTCTGCCGAGCACCTGCAGTCACATTTTGTTTATTCTGTACTACAGATTTACTATGCCGAGGCCTAATGGTCTTTTCACATTTTGTTGAAATACCAATTTGTTTCTCATCATCCTGAAATTTTGATGCCTCTGGGCCTTCTACTTTAGTACTGCTGATCTGCTGCTGTTCATTTTGGCTTGATTGGTCAATAACAGTGCCTTCTAAAATGCTGTTTCCTGGATCAGCAGAAGCGACCTCTTTGCTTTTCAAGTCTTTATTATCACAGTCTGTACTGTCCAATAGCTTCTCTGATGGAGTTTCAGTTTTCTCCATTCTCTTGTCATCACCTCCAGCTTCTGTTATACACTCCTTTACTGACAATGTATTTTCATCAAGAACTTCCACATTGTGGGAACCTGAACTGCAATCAACCTCCTCTTTCACAGAGCTGGACAAATCTGGAAAGGTCTCACAAATTTCATCTGTATTCATGCAAGCACTAGATGAATCATCATCTTTTCCAGTTATTTCAAATTGATTATGTTCTTCCACTTTCTTCTCCAATTCCTCTGCTTTATTGTCAGTCTTTTCTTCTGAAGACTTTTCCAAGCCCAATGAATCAGTCACATCTCTTGTTTCATTTTTAACTGGAATCATTTCAGTATCTGCAGATACTGAACAAACTGACTCAGCACTCCCAGAGTCAGTTTTCACTGCAACCTCTACTGTTTCCTTTGTTTCCCCAGAAGGAGAACAGGGTTCTGTTAAATTAGCACAACTTAACTCTTGGGATGTTTCTTCAACTTTAGCATGCTCAGGGCTTTCAGACTTTATTTCTTTCACATCTTCAGGACCAGGCAGACATTTTGCATTACTTTGGGATGCTGTTACTGCTCCTTCCACCTGTCCTGACCGTCTTGTACTACGCCTAACCTCCCTAGGCTGCTCCGTTTTCAAGCGTGCAGCAACATCTGTCTCTTTAACTGGACTTCTCTCTTGTTTCTGTCCATTTTTTGGAGTAGATCCACTTTTTACAGATGATTTCTTGGTATTAAGAGGAGGAGCAACATTCGAACGCTTGGCTAGTGTGCTCTGCCGTAGACTCCGTACTGCTTCTAGGAAGGGAAAAAGAAAATCTCTTAGCTATTCTGCTTCCTTTGTTTTGCAAATACAAGATTTGTCTAGAACAAAAGTGACTTACCCAAATTTAGCTTACTGGACACAAAGAGAACTTAAAACTTAGTTGTTTATTAAACTTTAAAACCTCCCCAAAACCAGATTATTTGCATTTGAATTTTACACTGACATAGTCTGGATGTAAAATCCCATTATTCTAAAGGCCACAGAACTTCTAAGTAGTACATACAAAACACAAGTGATGATAGAAGGACAATTAAAACTAACTCACTTTTCTACCTCTCAGCCTTTTCTAACTCAAACAAAAATTGGACAATCTATATTCTGATTAGAAATATAACAGAAGTTTGAAAATCTTTAAAAGAAAAGTCTACAAAGCTGAGATCCAGTCACATTCTCACCTGATGACAACTTTTACATTTTCTAAACAAGTAACAACTCCAGTATCTTTATAAACAGCATAATCACCAGCTTTGTACCACAGGCTCTTATTTAAATTCTGATCTCCATATTACCTAACTTTATCTTTTTAACTCAACCTGCTCTACAAGGGAAAAAAGCAGAGCAGTAAATAACTCCAGTTCAGTAAGTTAGAAAACTCATAACTATAATAAAGTAGCTAACACAAAGAACTTAAATATTTTAATAAAATATTAAGTATCTCAAGATAGTTTGATTGAAGACTTTCTGACTGCAAGTACTATAATCTAATTCAAAATAAAATGAGAATATGCAAATAAAAATAGAATCAAAACTTTAATTGGAAATAAATACATGCTAACCTAATATACCAATGCTATTTTGCAACTCCATCATGCTTTTGTTGGTGAAGAACCACATTATTAATCTTATGTAGGCAAAAGGATCAAAATCTCAAAATTCAGTTTAATGATCATAAGCCATGAGGAAGACATCAAATATTAATTAAGGAGGAATTCTAATTGACTCATACCCTATGGATGTCAGCTTCTAGCTGCAGTGTACAAAAAAGGAAGTTTCTATATTGGAATTCATATAACCAAGTTAAATTTATAAATGTTGGGAATGGGATTTTAAAGATTTAATTTACTTCAAATGTGCAAACAATCTGTGATCACCTTGTGCCATTAAACGTGGTGATTTCCTTGGTGATGGGACTGATGCTTCTTCAGCCCGGCTTCTCAAATTCCTATTAGGTAAAGCAAGTTCATCGTCATCAATGGTGTCATTACCACTCTCTTTAACTCCTTCTTCATCCATAGTATCATCAAGACCAATAACTGGAAAAAACAAACAAAGAAAGAGCCTAAAACTTAAAATGATCAAGAAGTGTTGCAGCTATAATGCTGAGCAAGATAGGGGAAGAGACATTAAAAAAGAAATAAATTTGCCATCTAAAATCAAACAAAAGAGGAAAAAATGAAGAAATGAAGGACAGAAAATTCCCATGTGAGGCAGTTTCAGTGTACAAGAAGCTATCACCCACAGCGTAAAACTTCCGTAGATAGTCCTCATAGCTTTTTTGTGGACTCACATTTTTATTGGGGTTTTTTGCGACAGGAAGGTCCCCAGTCTTAGAGGATCAGCTGTCCCTCACTGTCCCTTCCCACCTAAGAGAAAGTGAAGAAAGGTAAACAGCAGAAAGAGCTGATCCAGAAGTGCAAAGTGTAAAAATCAGTTTTCACACAGGATACCATTTTAAAACTCTCAGGCCCACCCATATCACATGTCTGTGTCTGTAACGACTTTTGGTAAAGCTTTAAGTGCAACAAGCACTTAACCTTCCAGGAGAGACAGGGAATGTGGTCTTCAGTGAACTCCTACCCTCCACTAACCTGAGAAAGACCCCAGAGGTCACTCCTAAAAACAGGTTTCCTAAGAGGCAGTCAGGTCACTACAGCAGCCATTCTCCTCACTTGCTCTAAGTTTGATTCTTGCAGTGGTAGCCTCTCCTATTTAAAGATCTTATGTGTAATTAATGAATCCTGGTCCCCATGGGATGCAAAATTTGTGAGATCAAGCCAAACACCCAAATGACTTACAAAACACATAGGAAGGTCTAACAAATATAACAGATTCAAAACAACCAAGTATGCCTGATTTTCACTATTAAGACACCAACTTTGATAAACTCATGACACATATATCTAAAAATTTCTAAAAATTGCTTACTTAAAAATTATATAAATTAACATATCAATCACAAAAGTCAAAAAAGCAAGAAAAAAAATTAAAAATTGTTAGAATTTTTAGACCAGCTCAGAAAATCTATCAACTACTCCTGGTCCTTCTCAAGTCTGATATTACTGCAACTTAAAAAAACCAATGCCCTTGTGAAGGTGACACAATAATAACCATACTTTTAAAATAACAAAAATTGGAAGCTGTAAAACACTGCTGAAGCCAAAGACTGATGGTTTGTCTATCTATCTACAATCATCTGCCATGAAGAATAAAATAATAAAGTAACCAAGCAACATGTCAGAAATTCAAATGCTAGAAAGTTAGAAGTTCCTCTTAAGGAAAGCTGACCATGGCCCCAGGCAATCAGAATTCTGAGCCTCTGTAATCATATGGTTGCCAAGAGCTGAAAGCTAGGAGTTTCTTAAGCTAACAATTTATGGTCACTTATTTTATTTTAACCATAATTTTTAGTTACTGCATTATACACAGAAGTTACAAGGGAAAGTGTTTGTGGAAATTACTGTCCACTTCCACTCTCCAATCCACAGAGCCACCTTTACATCTGTGTGTGTTTACAAACATATAGATATCACACACAAGGTGCAGGAGGCTGATAAAGTTGGTCTTACTCCACTCAGGCATGTTCCTTAATCACTTATTTGCTATAAGCCACATACTGGACACACTGACAAAAAAAATTACATTGTAACTGTCCTATTAGATATTATTTTCCTAGTAAATATCTAATACTGGCCCATTGTCTAAGATGAAAACTTGAATGAGATGGACCCTCACACTAACTCCAGCTGCTCATTCTCATGCTCTCAAAAATTAAATCCTCCCAGCAGCTCTGCACAGCAGTATCTGTTTCCATAGTGTTCCTGCAAAACATGAAACTGGCTTTTGAGAACAGACTGTGACAAAAAAGACTCCTTTCACATCCACCCTTCTGTGTAGAACTAAACTACTGAGCTATTGAAGACAACACGAAAAATAAAAACTACTAGGACAGCTTCTGAAACAACTCTGGAGCATATGAAAGGGCTTACATTAGTCTTGGGCTTTACAATGTTCTTGCTCAAGTTAAGGAATTTATACACCCTCCTTCATTAATAAAAACAGAAAATTCAGTTCATTGTTGACACACAGTTTAAAATATTAGAATTTAAATATTTTCATACTTACAAGACTCTGTGCTGTAGCTTTAATTTTACAGAGGAATTGAAGCACAGAATCTTGCTAATTTCAAACCACCTGAGCTACAACTCAGCTAGTAAAGACAGTATCATGAGGCCCCTGATGAGGAGCATTCCACACAGACCCTGCTGGGAAGAGAAAAAGTGACACAGAACAGCAATAGATTCCAAGAAGACTAGGAAAGTAAATCATGAAGGAGAAATGGAGGCAAAGAGACAATCCTAAGAAAGGCAAACCAACAAAAGCAAAATCAGAAAGAACAAAAAAAATAGAGGTGATCTTAGTAACAAATATCTAAAGATTATCTCAGCAATAAGTATAGAAATTAGAAAAATAAAATAGGAAAAAAAATAAAGAAAAAACGTATTTGAATAGGAAGAGTTGTGCACCAGTGTACAGCTGAACAGATTGCAAAGAAAAGTATGAGTCACATTCAATATGTTTATACTGGAAAAGGCAACACTGACCTCCACCTTACTGAGTTTCTCCAATACTTGTATCTAAATTTCCAAACTGCTGGGCTGTACTACTGATTCACTTTTATATATGTTATACCATAATAGAATAACATACAGTAAAAAACAGTCTACTTGTAAATTTAAAGCAGTGTTTTCCCTATGCTAAAACAAATGCATGACCATTTTTTAATTCTTTAGCAATGTAAAACTGAAGAAAATAAGCCTTACTTTCTGGTGAAAGAGAAGGTAAGGAAAAGAATTACAGCATCATAAACTATGACGTTTATAAACCTTTATTTTTATTAACATAAGACTTTCCTTGATTATTTTCAGCCATAACTATGACAGAAATACTCAGTTTTTTGACACACTGACCAAGATAAATATCAAGTACAGAAATAAATTCTTTTCTGTAGGTGTTAACCCTGGATTTCTTTTGCTTAGGTAACCACACCAAACAGAACATCACTGCTCTTCCTGCTTTGCACTGCTTTAAAATGCTATGTCCTGCTGAATCCCACTAATGGCAGGAATGTGCAAATCCACAGCAGATGCCATATAAGCATCACAGATTATATGGAAATGGTTGAACATTTTAAAATTTCTATGTTTTATGGGAATAACAACATAAAGATGTAACATTATGCTTCAATGAAAAGAACAGCTCCAGTCTAAAGCAGTAACCAACACGTTTAGATAAGCCTTCAGAAGAGCTAATGAACTCCAGTGATGCAACAAAACACATAGTGATATTTTGTCAGTAAGTCTCATGATTATAAATGAGGACAGTATATTTCCTATGGAAAACCTTTTTCCTATTGACATTTGTGATGCATATATTCAAGAAACAGAAAAATATTTTCTATTAAAAGAAGATATATTTTCAAGAGAAATTATGTGACTGTTGACATAACTTACATAAGGAAACATCAAACTCCAGCTGTTTTACAGAAGTTTGCCTGTAACTCCTTGAACTGAGAATTTGCATGCAAGTACCTTGGGCTGACTACCCAGTGCAAGAAAAGAATCACATAAGTAACATGAAATATTAACTAAACATTTGCTCCCATTCTCCAAAAAGTCTGTGTTATAAAGAGGTAATTTTACAGTCTTTAGAATAAAGACATGTGAAAATCAACTAAGATTAATGAACTTAATACAGCATGTGTCTTAAGAGAGGACTGCATACCAATTTTATTCAAAAGATGGAGCTACATCACAATCCTACTGAATTGTAGTTCTTTAGTGACACAAGCCTGTTACATTGGAAATAAGGAGCAGAAAAACACAAATTTCAACAACAAAGTAAAAACACCACACCAAATCAACACTTTAATGTAAATTAATTAATTTTATTAAGGAGGGAGTCTTCATGTATTTACAAATCAGAGAGCTAATCTAAATTGCTTTACAAATCTTAGTACAGATCCAACCTCTTTCCACCCATGAAACTGATCCAAAGCATAAATAACTAAATACTTCAGAGGGACCTAAGCTGGGGAATACAGGTAGTTTGCCACCTACAAACAGAAAAAGGTACAAAATAAATATTCTCCAGGTTCTTAATTCTAACACAGGAAATTTAAATTTTATACAGAAAAGTTACTACCTTGGTTATAAAACACCATGTAGCTGTTCAATGGACAGCTTGGAAGAAGGAAGGCATAAAGAGGTAAGAAAACTGAGAAACAACTGTAGATCAAATTTTGGAATCTCAAAATTACATTCAAAATTACTTCAAATGTAGGAGGAAAAATACATGTACATTTGGCTTTAGTTAAAAGAGCCTGAAATGCCCAAGACAGCCAGACATTACACAAGCCAAAGAAAAGAATATTTGTCATCAGAAAAATTGGGTTGGCTTCAGAGATTCAGTAGGTCATCACGATTTTAGCAGAGGTAATGCTGCTTATCACATACTAAAACTAGAAAAAGCAGTCTGCACTTCAGGGAAACACTTTCCCAGCAGCAATCCAGAGGCACATGAAAAAAAAGGCAATTAAAAATATGTCCCTAACACATTTAGGCTTCATCATTTATGGTAAGTACCTGATTCGATAAACACACCCATAAACTAAATTAGTTGAAAGCTTGATTTTAATATGAAATCTAGAAATGTCTATAGATGATATGCAATTAAAACTCCATTCACTGTATTAGAGGCATAACAAATCAGTAAATGACATCCTGAAAAGCTACACAGTTTGTGATAGCTAAGAATTACCAATTCAGTATGAATGCTGTTATTTAGCTCACTGGCATGTGACCAGTATGACCTGCTATTCTCACAGGTGGATAAGCTTTCAGCATGTCTTGCAGCAAGAACAGAACAAAACAGAAACTTATCACTAGGGTACCACTCAAAGTTGAAATAAGTGTGTTGCTCTTAAAAGAGTTCTATCACATTTTAAACTTCAGAGTTTCCACTTCTTATCAATGAATTGCTCAATAAGGTAAGAAAATCAACATAATCCCATGCTTCCACATCCACTCACACCACTCAAACATTTAAGATGTTTGTTCAAGAGCTGCTCAACACAATATAATTTTCTACATTGGTCATGCACTTATAGCTTGTAAGAACAGCCACCTGATCAAACTGAGGAAAAGAAGCAGAGAAGCACCCAAAACACGATTCAGGAAACTTCTGATTGCTTCAAGAATTTGGATTTTCTTTTGTTTCTCAAAAGTTTCATTTTGTCAAATTCTGTCCTTTAACTGGCAAGGAGAGCAGTTATATCAATTTTTACTACTGACACAAGGTTTTTCTGCTTATACCTACCTTAGGCCAAGAAGAGCCCTCCATAACTGTGAAGCTCTTACAAGCTGCAGTGAATAAGATGGATAATTTGTATCTTGATTCACAGAGGTAACAGAACTTCTTAAAACTCTGCTGTAAGACCAGCATTCTCCTCAGTCTAGCTCCAAAAACCAGCAATCTAACTACATCTTTTAGTTTAGCAGTCATTGCACACTAACACATTCTAAAAGGATTTCAGCATAATTTGACCTGTACCCTATTCAGCCTGTGAGAGTTGTGAGAGCCGTATCTCTGCTCAAAGCCATAACAGGACCATTCACAAAGTATCTTGTTCTCTAAATATGCAATTATTCAAAGCTAAAAAGATAACCCCCATTCTTTCACTCTAACTGTTCTATTACTCAGTGGCAATTATAGAGCAAGCTCAGGAAGTTTGGTCTGCTCTGCCTTTGGTCGCTGCAGGTCTTTGACCAACAATGTCATCTAACTAAAGAAATTATCTAAATCCAGCACAGTGCGGATTCAGACCAAGTCTCAAACATGACACTGCTTTATTGGCACTGATATAGTTCTGCCTATCAATAGATAGGCAACAAACATCCACTGTCACAGTCCTTCTATGTGTCATATGCCAGTGCTGCTGACTGAGATACTCAGTATAAGAAAGGCATGGACCCGGAGAAGCGAGTCCAGAGGAGGTCACAAAAATGACTGGAGGGCTGACAGGAGCACCTGTCCTTAGAAGATAGACTGGGAGAGTTGGGGTTGTTTGGCCTGGAGAATAGGGAGACACCTCATTGCGGCCTTTTAATATGTAAAAGGAGCTTATAAGAAAAATGTGAACAGACTTTTTAGTGTGGCCTGCAGCAATAGGACAAAGGAAATGGTTTTAAATTAAAAGAGGGCAGCTTCAGATTGGATGTAAGGAAGAATTTTTTTATTATGAGGGCGGCGAAACACTGGAAGAGGTTGCCCAGAGAGGCTGTAGATGCCCCATGCCTGGAAACCTTCAAGGTCAGTTTGAACAGGGCTCTGGGCAATCTGATCTAGTTGAACATGTCCATTGCAGAGGGGCTGGACTGCAAGACTTTTAGACTTGCAAACCACATCATTCTGTGATTCTGTGTTACCCTTTTCCCCAAGAGATGTAGTTATAATTCAACTTACAAAACCTGCATTTTCTGGATAGATGTCTCTATGAGTTTCTAATAGGCATGCACTTCAACTGTCTAAAGGACACACAATCAATTGCTACCAGCATTCATCACAGAGTCAGGTAACAGGTAACTCACCATAAAAAGAGCTTAGTATTAACAAAAAGCTTAGTTCTTGATGAATGATGCACAAGATAAACCCGAAAGTTGAGCAAAACATGTTCATGGGTAACAGCTTTGGATCAGGCCAGTAAAAACTCCCAACAAAAAATGATGTCCCTGCAGCAGCAAGAAAAAGCAGGAAGCAAACCCACACTCAAAATCAACTTAAGAAATGTCACACTGGGCTGAGTTGAAGGCATATAAAGATAGTATCTTGTTTGTGCACAGGTTTTCTACTCCTGAACTCAGCTCAAATCTGCATTCAAAGAAGTATTACTGTGCCATGCCTTCTGCTCCTCCATTTTATCTAGAAGACCTGATTACCATATTAGCTACAACACCTGTCCTCAGTTTAACTATTACCACCTTTATCTCTTCAGCTTGCCCACAACAATCAAATAAGCTGTAGCATGAAATCTGCATCACTTTAGAAGTTCTACAAAACAGAACACGTTCCAGTTATTCAAGAAGCATCAAATATTGTAAGTCTGTCCTTTGCTTGTCCTGTGAATTAATTTCCATGAGCACTTTGCTCCTTTTCTTAAACTGTTTAATAGTGTAGGCATGAGTTATGCAAAATATAGACTATATTAAAGCAAATTTTGTCAGGAAAGTTATATTTTTTTACTTTTTAGACAAACTGAAGTTGGTGTACAGATGAGCTTCCACCTAAACCAGGAAAAATAGCTTTTGCATGGCTTAATTCATATGAAGGGTACTACCATCTTGAATAACCAGCAGACTACATCAGCAGTGTTAGATCACCAACAGTGTCAGACAAATCAAATAAATCACAACTATATGAACTTTCAAGGAAAAAAGACAAGCAGAGAAGCTGTACTTCAAACTGATACTCCTTACTCTTAACTAAAAAACTGTAAGCACATACTGCAGTCCTATCATGTCAGAATAAGGACAGTTCTTATCAAGACCTACAAAGAACAAGCAACAACAAGAACATTTCATGTTCTTTTGGACACCTACATTAATTGCAAATTAGGCATTTTGATTTCTTTACTGAAATGTGGCTCTATTGGTGCTGTCAGATTTAAAAACAGATTTAAAATTCATAAACTCAGCATAAATCAAATCAGCTTTTAATCCCTTAGTCTTCTGACAATCTTTTCTTTTTAAGGATCTTAAAATTAATTGTGGTTATTTAAGTATTAATAGTATTAATTATTGCATTACTGATCACTTTCAGGAGAAATACAAGCCAGGAAGTACCTGAAAGTTTCTCTGTACCTTCCAAAATATCCAGCTGTACTCTATGAGTTAATTAAAATTTTTTAAATTTTTAATTACTGGAAGATGCAATATAACAAAAGAATTTGCAAGTGAGGTGGAATTTGGTTTAGCTGTGTACACTATATGGTCTTATGCATATTAAGATGAACATGACTTTTGTTTGGCAGATAAAGGACAAAAATGCATAAGAATACAGACTATTGCAAGAGTAAACAAAAGCATTAAGGATGGCCCCAAAAATGTTCTTCTGAAGTAGGAAAAAACTGCCTAATATCTTGTTTTGGCTTGACAGCTCACTTTTTCATTGCCTTAGATAATATAATCTTTGATTCACAGTTTTTCACGATATAATACTACCTAATGTAGTGATTATGAAAATTTAGTCTGTTAGTAACAGTAAAATACATATTACATAAGGAAATTTTAAAGATTTTCAGAAACATTTCATAAAACTTGCTCAAAAAAAATTAAACATTGATATAACCATGTAACTGCATTTACCTACAACACTTCTCAGTAATGGAGCTAAAAAATTATGTTTTTTAAATTTCAAGTCAAATAAAGAACACTACTAAGAACAGAGTATACTTTTGTTTCTTGCATCAAATTCAGTGTAATTATTCCAACTCTTCATAAATATTAATAATTTTAGGGACTGGATCATCCCTTTTATTTTAATCTTGTAAAATTACTCAATAAATGCTGAGATTATTTTTATTTCTAACTTTGCTCTAAACTGTTCCCAAATCAGGTATTCCAAACAGTCTTTGAAGCCAACCAAAGCAAAACACCCAGAATCCAGAATCAGCTCAGTACCAGAAGGCCTAGCACTAAGAGAATAACCCTGAGATCAGAGCAGTAATTTGTACAACTCTCCTGCTAATTCAGAAATACAATATTTTTCTAAGCCACCCAGTGACTTCAGTGATCAGGCAAAGTACCTGCACTAAACAAACCTTGACTTCCATTGGGAGTAATTGACAGACAAAGCCTAGGCTATTTCTGATCAACATAAGGAGCTTTCCTCTATTGTTACACTACAAAATTAAAAAGAACTGCACATAGTTTACATGCCAGGCATGTATGAAGTGCATTGAAAAAGTGCAAGGTGACAGAAATCCCAACTTATTATTTCTATTGTTATGAAAAAGGGTTGGTACTAGAGTGAAACTGTATTTTAAATTGTAATCTTAAAAAATTGTAAGATTTACCTGTAGAACAAGGCATCTGGAAATTGGGGTCATTGCTATCCAAAACAGGCAAACAGAACTGGGCACTTGCAGATCCTAGCATAGGATCCTTATCGCTGAGCATGTTCTTCAGCGAATCCTCTAAGACATTTTGACTTGTACTAAAATCCTCACAGACTTCATTCTCCAGGTTGGATTCTAGAAATAGGGCATCATCTAAGTGTTCAGTAGGAATTAAATGGTTAAATGTATCAACTATATCCATGAAGACTCCTGTGTGTCTTTCAGCCCTATAGAAAGACAAGAAAAATACCATAAGAAAATAAGCTACAAATTGTAAAACACCTAAGACACCAGCAAATTTTTTGGCTGTTGTGTTTTATAAAGAATGCTTAAGGTATTTCAGAATTATAAAAAAAAAATAAAAAACTGCTTATGGCTTAGTATGGTCCACTGCATAACTAAAAACCAATTCCCTAATTATTTTTAAAAAAAATTCCATGCTAATCTCTTTTATCAGCATCCAAGTGCTGACACTTCTACAGGGTGTGTATAACAAAGGTAACAAAACAACTCCTTTCTAAAATTTATTTAAACCTTAACCAACCCAAGGAGCTAGGACACCAGAGGAGGAGGAGGATATCAAGAACAAGTGAACCTGGAGATAGTAGCACTGTGAACATGACTCTTTCTTGTTTTTAAATGAAAAAAATGTGAGGTCAGCTTCTATTAAAATCAGTGGAGCTGAGAAGGTTCCAGAGCCTGCCATAATACTAATACGTACTACTCAGAAGAACTGTTTCTGTTCAAAGAGCAACTACCAAGTACTTCATAGCAAGTTAGTATTTGTAAACAGCAAGGATTTATTGCTATTATTTTTCACCGATCAATACAATCAATAAAATTACAGAAATTTTATACGAAAATGTGATCGCAATCAAGTACATGGGAATTCTGAGCTGGCATCAAAAGGAGGAGTCTTTTGAAATGTCACTTTTGGAGAAGTCCAGGTGAATTTCTGTAAGTCTACCCAAGGAATTGTATGCAAAGATGGCAGCTGCATTTTACAAGGAATCCTTTATTTTCTAGATCTTCTCTGCAATGCAGAAGTGCAACTACTGCAGCAGAGACTTAACTAATAAGTATATATAACTAAACAACAGAACGGAAAAAAGACAGCAAAACACTTCTTTGGAAGTTTTGCTCTAGCATTTGCCCAAAGTAGAGAAAGACAACTATAATAAACATGATCAGACAGGTAAGGAACATGAAGCAGTGCAGTACTGCCTGGCTTTATCTGACATACAGGATAGTCTGAAAGGCCAGCTTTTGGTACACAAAGATGTTAAAGCTTTTGGAAACAGCAAAAGGACACAAATACTTTCCTGTTCCTTCTTTCATCACCCTCCTCCTGTATGAGTAAATTTTTTTCTTTAGAATGAACACACTAATTAAAGGAAAATGACAAGGGAGAATTGGAGTTTGCAGCACTTGAATTACTTTCTAGATGGCTATTCCAGCAACCTGCCAGTAAATAAATCCAGTACTTACTCACGCTTAATAGAACATTAAGTATGCTTCCTTAGACACATTTCTGTTTTAGTAATCAACTGGGAATACCCAGCCAGATACATGTAAGGACACTGTTACAATTTCAACCCTATTTATGCCATTTATTTTATTTCACAAATTCACAAAATCTACAGGTTTAACACAAACAGTGTTTCATTTTGTTTAGTTGGGGTTTCTTAGGGTTCTTTTTGATTTGTGGGGTTTTAGGTTGTTGGCTTTTATTTTCCAACATGCCCTTAGGGCAGCTCAGAAGAAAGCAATGGTCAGATATGGCACTGTGTCTCTGCAGAGCATGGTATCTTTCCAATTTCTACAACAACAAAGCAGTCTAACACACGAGCTAACACTGACCAAGCAGTCAGCAAGAAGGAAAGTTTGGCAAAATCACATGCATTTAGAAAGAGGTAATAGACTTCAGCAATATGTCATAATTTGAAAGCTCCCTCACTAAAGAAATGTACTGCTTTTATCAAGCAATGCAGCACATCTGCATGTACACCACACCAACTAGCACCCATAGTAGCCAACATTGTATCTGATGTTCCAAATCTGGCAACACATAAAGAAGCAAACTAATGGAGTAAGTAGTACTATCCCGCAAAAAATAATCTGTTTTTATTATTATACCAAGTAGTTACAACAATCTGATACTACACAAGATAAACTACAAGAGATGCAGTGGCTCTAAGTAAGAAAATAATTACAGATGCCCCAATACATTACTTTAAAGTACTTTCCTGTAATGACAAGTTTTTTCATATTAGCATTACATGAGCACAAGAGTAACAGCCACAGGATAAAATTATGGTGAACCCTGACATTAACAAATGTCAATGACACTGCAATAGGACACCTACATATTGTGAGAATGAAAGAAACTTTTTGCATCCTACATTAAAAAGTGACAGAGGCTTTGAAGACACAATAACATATCCCAAGCTTTTTCGCTGGATATGAGAACATTTATATAATTGTTACTCAAATATTGTTGTTCCCAAAGGAGATGACAACTTCACAAAAAGCAATGTTAAGAAGCAAAGCTTGAGAAGAGTATTAGCTTTTGCTACAAAAATCCCTCCTGACAGAAATGAACTAACCTCTGTCTTCAAATGATGTGATGAAGAAAAAGATTCCCTACAGTTTTGTAAGACTACCATGCAGCCATTCAGAACACTAAAGCACTGAGAAGTAACTGTCAAAGCAACTATACATGCAGTGGCCACAGACACCTTCAGTGAGACCTAAGTAGCTAGTAGAGAAAATTCAAGAGGAATTTTACTGAAAGCTTTATTTTTGGAGCATGAGCCTATGATCAAGTATAAGTTCTATGCAAATTTTGCACCAAATAGTCAGAGGGCTTGCATAAAAATACTAGTACCACAAAAGCTAATCTTAAAGAATTTGTTCTACCATTTTTAAAATAGAAAGTTTATGCCAGCAAAACATATCAAACCAAAATTTTGCTTTACCTAGTTCAAAAAAACACTCTGCGATTCTTTACATAATTTGTACACTACCAAGCTATATTAAAAAATTATTTCTACATTTATTCGATTAACTGTCATAAGAAGTGTAGAATCTATGGGACTGAGGATGAAAGATAAACTTCTTTAGCTATATAGCTGTTAAAAAAGTTGCCACAAGAAAAAAAAAATTCCTCCCCTGCACAATGCCTTCAGTATATGAATTTTGAACAGATTATTTTGCATTTGAAACACTTTGAACGTCAGGAAAAATAGCCAGAGGTACAGGTAAAATCACAGTTAAGCTTTTCATGCTCACTTATTTCCAAAGATAACCCTGACCCCTCAAGGGAAGAATGCATTACTCCACTGGAACACAGCTGTGTCCTCCCCTTGAACCCTAGTGGCCAGTGCCCCGGCAAGGCCCCCAGCAGATGCTCACACACCCAGCACACTCCCACTGCACAGTAACTCACAAGGGCTTTCCCACTGGGTAGCTAATCAGAAGCAACAGAAAATAAAAAGTGATATGCACGCAGAACCACTGGGGAATGCTTATAAATGAGGCAAAGGAGCAAGTCCCAGCCAGGCTCAATGAAACTTCTCTCATCCACTAAGTCCTGGAGCAGCAGGACTGAGACTGCTACAGCACAGCAGAATACAGGAGGAGTCAGCATAAGAGCTCACCATCAAAAAAAGCTTGAAGAATAGAGAGCACTCTCTTCAGTTCACCGAATAAATTTCTCTTACACTTAGGAAAATTTGTCTCTATCAGCCTCTCCGCCGCAAAAACAGAAGCAACAATTACAGAAGTAACACTGCAACAATTACAAAGTAACTCACAAACCATTATCTGTCATTAAACACTATCAACAACCCTGTTAGAAAGCACTACAGTCAAATATGACTTCCAGGATTTCCCTCACATGTTTACCATAAAATTTATTCATTCTTTCAACATTGTTTTCTTTTACAGCCTGAGTCTTCCAGTTTAAAAAAAAAAAAAAAAATCATTCCCTGTTGAATTAGTCTNNCCTCCAATGTTTTCCATAAAATTTATTCATTCTTTCAACATTGTTTTCTTTTACAGCCTGAGTCTTCCAGTTTAAAAAAAAAAAAAAAATTGTCCCCTGTTGAATTAGTTTATTAAGTCAGGTATGTCATAATATGGGCAAATCAAATGAATCCCAACGAATCTGGTATGTAATAGACTCCCTGTAGGACCCGCCACAGGAGATTTTTATCTTCTCCCCATTTACCATATTTTCATGGCATCTTTAACGGTTCTACATGATTTTCTAAAATTAAAAGGTAAATAGCCAGAATGATCACTTGCTAAGAAAAGAAACTCAGATTTCAAGAATATCCTCCCAAATTAATCTTAGAAGGGAAGGAAGACTAGAAACTGGACAAGAGATGTTGTACATCTTCAAGCTTTTTCACTGCTTAGTTTGTCTATGAAAGAGGCAAGGAATTACTTCAGTTCCTGTTATATTATCTTCTTAATCACAACAAAGAAAAAATAATTTAGTGGAGCTCTCCAACTGCATGTTTCTACCATCTTATCTAAAATCCACCTCAGGCAGGGACGATCACAATTCATATTTACCACTAAGCATTCCATATGTTTTTTTAGCCGATGGACAGTCCAAGTATACTCTTGACTGCACTTCAAATTAAGTCTCCCTTAAACATCAGCATGTGAAAGTGTATGATTTTTCAACTACATATTTGGATATAGTCAGCACACAAAAAGTTAGGCTACTCAAGAACTATTATTCCTTTTTCACCCTTTTTCTCTCAGTGCCCTTGGGCCTCACGTTGGGCACCAAAATTTGTCTTAGTTTGAAAGACTGGTGTTCTGCTAGGGAAGGCAGGAGCTTCCCTTGGAATGGAGAATGCAAACTCTCTCCCTGTGAATTGTTATAGTCTTGAAATTAAGGGGCTCTCAGGCAAAGATATGAGGATAGGAATAACAGNGCTCCCGGCTCCCGGCAGGGCAGGGGGAGGCTCAGGATTCCCGGGGCGCACCAAGAGACGCTGGCGGGTCCCTCAGGGCTGAGCCTGCCGTCCCCTGCCATGCCAAAAAGCGAGAGCCCAGCTGGGCCTGGCCCTGTCCTTTACCTGCCTCTGCTCTCGCAGTGTCACTGTCCCTCCAAAAGAAAACTCCCCGAAAGAAAACTGCAGCCAGGTGCCGCACTCTTCCCCGACGGCAGCTACTTCTTTTGTCTTAAGAACCCATAAGTATCCTGTAATTAGTTTCCTAGCGACTTTTGGGAAAAACTTCTATAAGAAAGAAACCCCATCTCCAACAATGTTAGACACATTTGTCTTGATATTTTATTTTCCTTTACATTCATTTTGTCCATTTTTTACAGTACTCCCACATCATTTATTTTACTAAGCAAATATTAGGTTTCATTGTAATTACTCTCCTTCCCTCTCTGGCCGGGGTGAATTTAACATATCAGTTTACCTTTTACTTTCATATTTTAGCTTATATTTTAAAGTTAGTAATATAAAATGGAAGCTTTTGTATGTTTAATAATTTTCAATTTAAAAATAAATCCTGTTTATGAAAGTCCTTAGTAGTTTGACTTCAAAAAAATAGAACATTTCTATAAAGAAATTTTACCAATAAAGAATTGTCTAAATTGGGAACAAGGAGAGGCAAAAACTGGAGGCAACTTAAAGAAAACAAAAAAACAAAAAAACAAAAACACCTCAGACTGCTTATTTAGTATATTCAAAATCCTAGATGTTGAATAGCCTAACTACTTTATTGACCCGCCTGAATAAGTGAGTCTGAAAATGCTGAAGACAGCACAGCAATGCTACAATTCCTTCCATTTCACTGAAGTACCTTCCTGAATAGTGTCTGTCTGTCGCTTCCAATTCACTGAATCTGTCTAGTGCTTTTAAAAGCTTTTGTACATCTAGTTATTGACTGGACTATGTGGGAGACATTGCAACGTCCAAAATACAAGACTTGGTCTCTGGACCTTGTGCTTATGCACACCAGAATAACCAACAGCAAGCACTAGCTGTAACAACTGTAACAGACTCCATTAAAAAGATCCATATTATATTTACTTCTTCAAATACTACTAAGAGAGTAAACAAAAGGAACAAGTTATTTGGATGACTATCACCTTAGATGTCAAAACAAATGGGAAAAGCTGACTCAGCTTTTACAGAAGAATCAGTAAGTAACAATAACTGACAAAAACTTTTCATCAAAAGAAGGGAACAGCAGCTTAATTGGCATGCAATTAGGTAATAACACAAACAAAAATCCCTTGCACATGCTGTGTGGCAACTACTGTACCCAAAAGGGCTACTCAAGGTATGAAATGTCTATCTTTGTTCACTGGAGCTGTGATGTCATAACACCCCATGGGCTCACTGATATCTTGACACTTAAAACACACCTACTAACAATGTTATTTCAAAGCTCTGATGCATGTTTTACAACCACCCTCCTCCTTCCTCCTGCACAAACCTTTAAGCTTGCAAGCGCCTAATTGAAAATTAATGGTAAGTTGCCATGTACCCATGTTGTCATGCTTTAAGCACCAGAAGCTGCAGGCATTATGTTCATGGATGTTACAGCATCAAAAGCCAGAACAGAGACCCACATCTTCTGTAGCAAGAGATTCTACCCAACAGCATTCACAGTCCAAACACATCATGGGATTAAAGAGAAAATCAGCATCAGAAAGTGCATAAGAGGCAGTGTCAGTAAAAAGACATTAACTTGACAACTTATTGGTGAGTTTACAACTCTCACACCAATGTGCTTTCCCCTCTGGTTCATATTGGCTCAAATCCTATCATCTGGGGCAGTCTTCAAGAATTAAATTAACTCACAAAATATTTTTGACAGAACACGCAATGTGATTTTCAGGCACATGAACGGCCATCTAGCCACAAAAATGTGTTTGGAACTGTTGAAAGAAGATTTCAGCCTCCTTTCTCAAAAAAAACCACAAACACAACACTTGTATAGAGCACAGTTTACTGAGCTTTAGTCTTTAGGCTAAATTAAATTAAATTTGACCCTCCTCACTCACTTATCTCCCAAAAACCAGGACACTGGCAAAAACCTGACTAACAGGAACGTGTATGCAAATAAGTTCATTTGACTCATCAATACAGCTGTAAAGGAGAGCCAGGTACACTTGCTAACAAACTTACACCGAAACATCAACCCATTAGGTATCCATATGCCACCTGTCCCCTTATGTAAATCCCCCACTTATAATTTATTAATTTAATCCCTCATTTAAAATTTAAGATCTAGCTTTTAGTGGCATCAACACAAAGCTCTGCTGAAGACCAAAAAATTAGAAATGTAAATCTCAGCATCTCATTCATTGTTAAGAAGCTCTTCTACACTATTTTTGTTTGCCTCACTCTGAAGTCCTCAGACACCAACTGACACAAACCTCTTGCTACTAAAATCTCAACAGACGTAATAAATAATAATCATATTCCAAAACCTATCTAGAATCCAACGCTATGTGCTGCTCCCCTCAATGACAGAGCAGATACCTTACTACTTGCTGTCATGGTACTTAACAGAGCAGACAGCTCAAAACTCATTCACCAGCCATAACTGTACATCAGCATGTACCTCGATGAACAGAAAGAAAAAGTAAATTTCAAACAATGGGTTTAATTAGAAAACAAAGAAATGCAGAAAGAATAGAGAAACCTTTTCTTAATCATACAATATCAAATTTTGACATAACTTTTGTTATGTCAAAAAACATCTTCACAGTGTGAAATGTGGAGTATGTAAATGCAAAATGCTAAGTTTTTACATTGTGAAATATTAAGTACTCTGTTTTTCTTTGCTGGACTGTCCCCCCAATGAATACTCCCAAATACCATAAAAATTAGGCATAATCAAAGATCATACATAATTTTATGAACCTCTCCATTGCTGTATATACCTTGGAAATTTGCAAGCTCACTACCAAGAGATATTTCACTAAAAAGAAAAAGATGAGATATTTCCATCATTACTGCCATTCACTTGAACTCTTCCACCCTCAGTTTTCTCAACACTTGTTTCAAGCATTTTCAGCTGGAATACAGTACAAAATGCTAAACTGTGTAACAGGTTACACTGATTATTTGTCAGACAGCCAAGAGAATATTTTCATTTGTAATACTTTTTGAATTTATCAGTGTTTCTCTCATAATGATTCATTAGGAAACATCTATTAGAATTAGGGTTTGTTTGTTTGGGATTTTTATTAGCAATAGTAAAATGCTTAATGGCTAAGCCTTGTGAAGTTTTTCATAGAAATATGCCATCTCTCATGTAGCTATATTGACACCACTCAAGAGGATGTGATGAGCTGTCTGTATTTTCCACTTTCTGCTTCTATAAATGAACTCTCATACCCCAATTCAGTGAACTTTATCATTGCTACTTCATTACCTTTTAAAAATATGCCCTTACCATAAAAAAAAGCTTCTAATATAATATGGCCCTCCCCTTAAAACTTGGATTTAACAATATTTAGGTTGACTAAGAAAAATTAATGGAAAAAACTTAAAATAACAACTAAAAAAATTAAACAGCTCAACTCTTAGAACAACACAAGTGGTACAGGTAAGCCTTTTTTTAAGAGAGAGGTTGCAGAAATGTAGTAGGTAAGAATTTTTAGTGTCAGTTTTCTTTAAAGCACCTTACCACTGTTGAATTACCTCAGCTAACTGTTAACTGTTTAATTGAATTAAATCTAGCTAACATGGTTTGTAGTTAGGTGCCCTTTCAGTTCGCAAATGTAAAATGCACATAAAAACTGAATGACTGAATAAAAGGAAACAATAGCTGAAAAAAATGTAGGTGTTCAGAAATCCATATTTATATGGATAATCTTTAAAGCCAACTACAGAAATTAAGAGCAGAAGCTACTTGTTACAGAAAAAAGAGTTTCATTGCAGGATATGCACTAAGTGTAAACACCAGTGGAATTATTCCAAGAAATATAAAAACCCACGTTTTCAAGGGCTCCCTTACATTGTGTCCCAAACCATAACAGATTAATTTATTAAGCAAAACAAACCATGAATTAGTGGTGTAAAAGTGATGCCATATGTTTACCATCCTTACATTTAATCCTAAAATATTTCCACTATTCAGCGATGCTAGCATTGATTTTGATAAAAGCAAATGTATAAAAATTGCATAATTAATTAACAACTATGTAATAGACACCACAGCTACAATTTGCATAGTATAGCTCCTGTCCCCCCCATTCCTGTCTACCCTTATTGGTTTTTACGCTTCACTCTATAGGCTATTTATAGTAATTTAAACTATGTCACAGGGTGCTCTTCACCCAAACGCTGCCCACACGGCTCTAACAGGTCTCCCTTGTGTACACCTCCAGAATGACCACTCACAATTCACATGAACGACTGCTCTTCTAAAGCCTGAGTTATTATTTGCATCCCAGTAGCAAGCAATAAACGGACCGTCTCAGAAAGAGCATCTCATGCCAGATTAGGATCTCGAAATACCACCAGGCCACTGAATCCCAAAGCACTGCTGATGACCACATTTTCTCCCGCAGTTCCTACAGCGGGTACTTCACACAGGAGTTGAACACAGAAATTGTTGGTGATGTTAAGTCTAAGAGACGGGAAGGGGTGCCCGGAACTGGTCAGACTAAGAGCAGGAACAGCAGTGTCTAAATTGGTAATTGTTTCTCTGGTTTGTACGGGACAACAAGGCAGCGGCAGCTCAAGGGGTCAGAAGAGACAAACGTAGAAGGATCAAAACGTAGCAACTGCAGGGCAAGGAATGCGGCGTGGGAGAGCCCTCAGCAGCAACAGGACTCCGGGCAAGGAGCCTGCGGCAGGGTCCCGCACGGACACGGGGCGGGAGCGGCGGCCGCAGGCAGCGAGGCCGGGGCCAGAGCGCCATGTCAGGTGGCCGGGCGAGGAGCCCGGGCCTGGCCGGCCCGGGGCCCGCGGGTCGCAGCCTCCGCAACAACCGCGCCGGGGGCCCCGGGCCGGGCGGGATCCCGAGGGGGCCCTTCCGCGGAAACTGCCCTCGTGGCTGAGCCCCGGCTGTCCTGAGCACCTTCGCTACAGTCCGGGCAGTAACACNCCGTGCGTCTGACGGTCCTGGCTGGGCCCACGGGAGGGTGCGCGGAGGGCGGCCGGGAGGCTCCGCGGGTTTTTCCCGCAAGACCTTGGCTGAGGACACACATGGTGTGACTGGTGCGTGTGTAATGATGGGGCCCTTTGTCTTCGGAGAGCAGCTGGCACCCCTCTCCTCGCTGCAGCCCGCATTACACAACCTGCCTGTTAATCTGTCCTGCGGCAGGCGGCCGCGGGCCGATTCCTGCTGCTCCCTGTGTGCCTGGCTCTTCGGTTCCTACGTGTTGGACGGAGAAGTCTCCGCAGCCCGTCGGTCCTGGGCAGACACGTCTGTCTCATGGTGCCTGTTGGTGCTGGTGCGTTTTCGCCTTCTCTTTTCCTGGCAGCAGTTTCTGCATGTGCACTGCAGGAGCTGTGGCGCACATTCATGCGAATCGACACCTGAGGGGCTGTCGCGGTGTGCGATTGTTGGGACGTCAGAACCTGGAGTAATTTTGTCTTCACATAATGTTACCAAAGAGCAGGACTCTCTTTCCTAACCTGTGTTACAAGCATCAGCTGAACGCAGCGTTCATTACGCTCCTTTCAGTTCTGATGGCTGGCATAAAGTGCAGTGCAGGCTGGTTCTTGGGTATATCAGGTTTCAACACCTCCAAAAGAGAAGCTGATTTTTTAATATTTTTAAAAATCAAATTTGGAATTATATAGTGATTTACTTTATTAACACTGCCTTTACATGTTCCTAGTATTTTATAATGAAATGCAAACATGATGTAAGGACACAAAAAAGTTGAGGCAGTTAAAATGGATTGTTTCCTTTAGTTTCCTTTTTTTCAATTCTGTTTTGAGTCTTAGAGATTGCGTTCTATGGGGCATTCTGTGGTGCCATGAAGGCTGAAATACATTAAATGCTTCTCTTGCTACCATCACACTAAGAAGGCATATTTACAGCAATATTTACAGGACTACACAAGGTATTTGCAACAAAACAGTTTTGAAGTGGAGCAGTTTTCAACCTATTCAACATTTCTTTTCTCCCTGCCAAAGTTATAATTACACACATTACCACAAGTTGCAAAAGTTTTCTTCCTGTGCTTTCCCAATTTCAGAAGGTCTCTTTCCTTTCCAAAGCAAGCATCTAGGAAAAAAAACCCCAGAATTCTGATGATGGCTCAGAACTGAGCTACTGGGCTAGTTGCACTAATTTCTTCAAAGGCTTTTTAGGCATGGAACTTTCAACAAAAAATATTGTCGATATTGTATAAAGAAATGAAATTACTTTCTGAAGCAAAATTCAGTTGAACACAATTTGTATTGCAGAAACTTTCCAGCATTCAGCCCTTTTGATTTCATTACTTTTGACACAAGCAGCAGGGAACACATTGCTGGTAATGTGATCATTGTTTATAGTTCTATTCAGTTTTTTTTTCTTTACACTGTCAAAAGTCACATAACTCTCGTGACCCATCTCAGTTTAACAGTCTGTGCAGTTTTCTTTTGCCATGACCACAGTGGCACTCCTTTTATGTAATGAATCTGACCGTCTGTAGTACCTGTGTTGCAGTTTAGCATAAAATAAGAGCACCCCAGTAGCAAATTTCATAGGTATTAGAGGCCTTTGTATACAGTGATACACCAGGTGTACACAATTACAACTGCACCATCTGCTATCTTTCCTAGCAATATTTTTATCATGTAATCTCTTTATACATGAGCTACTTGGTAGTAGTCCGGATCTTTCAAGTTGTTTCCATCAAAAAGCAATGTATTTATTTTCAGGCTCCTAATGCCCTGAACACAAGAAAAAGCAGCAGAAGGCAGTTTCTTTGCTTATAGTTCCAAGTCTTTATTTAGCCACAACTCCTCCCAAGAGGTTCATGAATTATATTCCTTATAGTCTTTTCATGTTTTTTGTTCTAAATGGAATTATATATGCAGTCAGATTATGATCACACTGGTCTTAAACATGGCTTGCTTTTGAGCATTAATTACGGGTTCTTTGTTTGTCAGAATGTGGAAAGGAGTAAAGATTGCTCCATTTGCTTATCTGGATAAACAATGTATTGGGTATGGTGGTGGACAAAGCCCTGCTCCCTGCTGTAGGGCAGTCTGCTACTGTCAAAAAGCTGAGCTATGTTACAGCAGTAGGCCATTAACTATTCCAACAATGTCTCACAGGAACATCTTTTGTCTGCAAGATACTTGATTTAAGTGGTTTCTAAACCCAAGTGCTGAATTTATTTTGTAAATTGCATAACTTAAGATGTCGCACAAAGCAGAGCTAGACTTCTGAAATAAATTGAAGTGTATGTACTACAGCACCAGTTGCATTTATCTGCTGAATTTACAATATTGAACAAGCTCATTTTTTTCTGATGACTATTTTCTGAAAGAGAAATAACTAACTACATTGGCACCCCTTAATAATTAGATAACTGCTTTTCATACATACCACACTGCCATGATTTTTCCCAGGATGAGCAGCAGACACTCTGCTCACAATACCTGGGATTTGCCACTATCACTAGTTCAGGAGGCTCCATAGTTAGCTCGTTTGAAGTCTGTTTTAAGTTATTGTGAATTATATCTTTAGCAGAATTTAAAACTGTTAGTTCCTCAGATCTTTGCTATTTCTTGTGTAATAAGAATTGATTTTTTCAAATGCAGAACAGTAGCACCCAATAATCTAAAATTTTCTAGTCCCATAATGGAAAGCCGCATATTTTGGTTAGGAATATTTGATTTGACACTATTTTCCCTTTAATTTCCCACCTTTTCCTTGCTTTAGTTAGTACAGGAACAGTAACATGTGCCCCCTACCTACTTTTCACTGAATTTATGATATGATCATTCTCTTTCCCAGCAAAAAGACTCATTAGCAGCTGCTGGTTGTTGGATCTAACAGAAGTTACATTTCTGCTCTGGAAAGCAGCAGAAAAACATTCAGCTCCAAAGGTGAAAGGGACTGAGGCTTTTAAAATTAACCATACAGCTGGGTGGACAAAGACAAGGTTCTGAAAGCAAAGGATGTTTAACCATTGATTTTATGACTTAAGGGTAGATTTTTGTAGAGAGGTGTAAAAGGTGTAGAAGCTATAAGCTATTAAGACTTACCCAATGGAATATACAGATTCAAAACTAAAATAGACATTTCATCACAGAAAATAAGACAAAGTTGCAAAGATTGGTGTAAAACAGGAAAAAAAGATATTTGAATGACTTTTTTTAGTTTTAGAAGAAAACAGACTGATAGCCAGCACAAAATATGATTTTGAGACTTACGTCCCAAATTTGGGCGGTTGTCTATGGAACTGCTGCTGGTTATGAATTCTATGAATACCTGAGATTTCACTCCAGTATTTTTTTTATTTTTTTTTCTGTGAAAGCAATCATATGGTAGTCTGTGTCCAGTTCTCCAGTACATGAAAATATTGACAAACAAATGAACTCTGGTAGAAGGTCACTGAGGTTATCAGAGGCTTGGAGCATAAAGTGTACTGTGCTTCTTCACTCTTGTGGTGAGAATGGGGAGGAAAATTTCCTTTGTCTCAGTTACCTAGCAGATGAATGTCGAGAGGAAGAGACCAGAGTGTCTTGGAGGTCACAGTAAAAAGGTGTGAGAAACAGGGAAATTGCATCTGGGAAGATTCTGAATAGCTTGCAAGGGAAGTTTTCAGCTGGGGCGCAGGTATTGGGAAGGAGCTGTTATCTTGATCCTTGAAAATATTAAAAACTTGACTAGATGGATTCCTAAATAACCTGATTTAATTGTGAAGCTATCCCTGCTTTGAGCATGGGGTTGGACTAGATCACCTTCTAAAGTTATGTCCAATCTAAATTACTCTATATTCTAAATGGCCCAATTAGGGGATTTCTTTCAAAAATATCCTAATGCTTCAACCCAATAATATATAATAATTGTCTCAAATTCTCTTCCTGGACTTGGCTCAGAACCTCTTCCAAGGCCAAGGGCCTGCCGTGTAATAGAACTTATTGAGACCTAACTTCAAAGTAGCATAAATACTCTGATAGTGCTGAAAGGCAATTGAGACAGGAATGTAAACATCAAATGCTGTTGAACAGTACTTAGTTTTTTTTTCCAGTGAAGAAAACCAAGTAGCAATTAAGGAAGTCCAGTAAGGAGTTTTGATGAGAAGTAGACAAGTGAAATAGAAATGACCAAGAATTTCTGGACAGGAAAAACAGGAACAAAATAAGTCAAAAAGTTTGGAGGTAAAGACTCTTAAAGTATAAAATAAACCTTATGAAGCAAAGGGCTAACTCAAGATCAGGCAACTGAATGACGTCTGAGAATGGGAGAAGTAAAAAATATGGGTAAGTTTGCATGCTCTACATCAGAAAGATAATCTCCTTAACAACACAAAGTGATTGGATATTAAAAAATTATCTCACTGATTAAAATGGGAAACAGCCAGCAAATGTCTGCCTTGAAAAAAACCTGCCCACTAGCAACATTCTGTCTGAATAAAGACACAGTGCAGAAACACTCCATGTAGGGTGGCCTGAGGTAGCACCTGAGAGCAGCAGTGGTATATAGCTCCTGCCAGGTGCCCATCCTCCAAGGAACTCCCAGTTAGAAGGCACAAAGAAGAATCCTTCTGTACAAAATGGAGGATGTAGGGTAGCCATCCCTGGGATAGACAAGGGATGTGTTACTGTGGAAAACCTTGTATGTCAAGTGTAAAAGGATGAGTGTGCTCGCAGTATGAGGGAATTCCATGGTTTCGCACATCTGCTGTGTCTCTCTTGTCCTTATGTGCTTTTACTGTATGAACTGAAAGTTGTCATAGAGTTGAATTGAAATTTTAAAGGCAAATTCGGGGTTTACATGCCCCTACTAAAGACACACAGATTTACTGGGGAATTGAAGAAGGCACAGTAAGGTGTGTGTAACTTCCCACTAGCGCTGTGGAAGTGCATGACAATGCTGAGTGGCACCGCCCTGTTCGGATCCTATTGTAAACATGCTCCTGTGAATGGGGAAGAGGAGCTCATCACCTGCAACGCTCACTCCTCCAAAGTCCAAATGTAATTCAAGTTCTGACTTCTTCAGAACAAGCATTAGTGAAACTCAATGAAAAAGCACACACAAATTTATAGGAAGGATAAGAATCGGCTACTGCTGTTACTCCACCAATAAAGTGAGATTAAGGCTCCAGCCCACTAGAAAATATCCATTCCATACATTCAGGTTTTGCTACAGACAGAGGTTATATGTAGTATTGAGACTGAACATCTTCTACTATATGAGTATGTCTGTCTTGAGCATTCCTATGTCTCTAAACACTGGTATCTGATTTTCTTCAGCTACACTTCTAAGAGTTCTCATTTGAATCAGAAACTGAAGCAGGCAACTTGATCTTCTGGCACTGTCCCTATCGTTTCTTGTCAGACCACTATTTAAACACTATCACTGCGCAAAGAAGCTTTCCACCGATAAGGAACTTGTGCTGTTATTGAGGTAATTATCAATGCATTAGGACAGTATGTATCAAAATTAACAGCAGTCATGCAGGCAACCATCAAGACAAAATTAATGCCACTTGCTGTGATTAGATGTAGCATAAAACCATATCAAATAAGAAAAAATCAGGTTGTAATTGTCAATGGTTACTACACATTAATAGCAGGGTATGTGGACAGAAATACTTTACCTGACACTTTGAAGTATTTCACTTAAAGAAATTCAGTGACATTTATTTAATCTACCTGTAGATACCAGTGCTGCAAACTGAATTTGCCACCCCATGCTTCCTTTGCTCTCATCTTTAAAGAGCTCTTGATCTAACCTATTTTAGGTATCTCAGCATAGGAGATCTAAGACCTATGCCTAAGTGCAAAATTCCTTTCACTAAGAAATCTGTATTTCTTCAGTTAAGTCCCTTCCAACTATTAATAAACCCCATCAAATTTCAGCATGATTTTAAGAGCTGAATTCAACTTGTAAAGTATAATTGATTTTTTTTGTTTGTTTTTTACAGTGGGATTACACATATATATACAAAAAGCTAATAGCAATCTTCTTGGAACAACATCTCTGGTTTGAAAACTTTTCCAATACTGACAGAAAATATTTGCTTATTAATGACATAGTAAAATCCCAGCAAATCCAAGATACTGTTTTGAATACCATCTCTCAGTAATTATTTAAATCATGTTGCACATATTAGAAAAAAAGAAAAAAGCAGTGTTTTTATGCTGCAGTCAAGCATTCAGAAGTTTAAAAACAATTAAGGTAAGGTCTTCTACGAACTCTCAGTCTGGCCCTCTCAAATACATTTAATTACAGAAGATTTCTTCCCTCATCTCATTTGTAAGGATAAACAATGTTCATATAAATGAGCAGTGCTTTACTTTTCTTACTGCCAAAGGTCTTACGCTTAACCTTGGATTCACACTCAATGCCAAATTCCACACTTTCTCGTTGTTTCTTCTGCAATAATGCAGATGAGTCTGATTACTTCAGAAATTACTGCTTATCTCCAGAACCACCCCACTAAAGTAAGGACTGGAGTGGATTTTTATACACTGAGAACTGAAGACAGGGAGATTAGAAATAGTAATTAGCTTTGAGTAGAGTCTGAAGTGGTTCAAGATTGTTCAGAAACAGAATTCTACATAATTGAATATATATTTAGGTACTTAGGTATTTACAGACTTAAGTTGAAACTGACTGCTCAGCACTTTCGAGAATCAGATTAAAGAAAATCACATTCAGGTTTTATACCTAGTTTTGGATAATCAGTAACAAAGTACCTTGTTTGACTACCTTTCCTCTGAATTTGTAAGGGACCACATGACAGAACAATATAGGAAATTCATCTGTTTTCTGCTGCACTAATTGCAAACCCTCACCCCATTTTCCATGAACATTTCTGCTACATGCTAAGGAATCCTGTAAATACTACCACCATTTAGAAGCAGTATTACTAAGCCATTAAGTCCACTGCACAAACCATTCTAGCAGATGACAGGAATGTACAACATACCTCTTGAGAGGGCAAAGCAGTTACACACTCATTCTAAGCATCCAAAATCAAATGTTACATTAAAGCCTGTCTTCCATGCCAGGCTTTAGCCTTAAGACACAGTAATTGTTTAAGCATTTCTTCACTTGAATTTGTAAAGATGTAAATATACACACACACATTAACTACATGGAATTTCATTCAACTTGTTTTATGTAGTTCCATCTGCTATTCTGTCTTCATAATTAATTATTATTGAAAACTACCAGAATTGTTACAAAAGAAAAGATCTTGTTCCTTAGAGTCATGTTTAAACAGGGAGAGTTCAGAAGCTGACTTTTTGCTTTCAACACACACTCATACAAATTTTTCCTCATTTACTGAAACTGACTGAAGTCAAGCCAAGTCTCAGGTTTAGAGTTCAATGAACCAAGCTTCCATCACTGATGTGTTAAAGCTCTTAACTGAAACACAACCCTCCTTACCCATGATGAATTCTGCAAAGACAGAACAAAATCTGATCTATGTACAGAAATTGCATTAATAATTTTAAGTAAAATAATTCCAGACATTTTACTTGTAGTTGTTTTACAAACTTATCCTAATTTCATGGGTGACCAAATCAGGATTTTTAACTTCAATTGGATACTAATCTGTGTTAAACCAGTATTTACAATAATCAGCCCAGTGTAATGAGGAGTTACAGAATTTGTGAAGATCTTTGTCTTTGCCATTGTTCCTATAATCTAGTCTATCCTGACAACAGAAACATTGATAACTTTGGATGTCATTCCATAAGATCTTATTTCTTCAGTCAAATGAAGCTGTATTCCATTAAACAAAATACCTTTTAAACCATGTTCAGCTTTCCAAAGGAAAGATGGTCCAAAGTTTATTTTCCTACTTTAAAAGATTGTGCTAGATTATATTATTTTAGGCATTTTAAAATCATACAGTGCTCTTTATAATGAGGCTGTAACTTCTCCAAAAGCAATCCTTCAGAAAATTGGACTGATACTATGATCCCACCTCACTGTTTAAAAAGGAAGAGATGTATAAACTGAAGTTCAACCCTAAGCAGATAGGAGCATCGATCACCTCAGCTGGCTACTAAGGGCACCTTCCAGTCCTCGTCAGGAAGTTAAGTCACCACTCTGGAAACTCACGTAACAGGTCTTCGCTCACACAATTTTTGGGACTTCTTGTTTGTACATAGCTTCAGTCTCTAACAATGAAGCACTCTATCATACTATTCTTAACTGAATTCTAATGGCACTGATTCAAGTGTTCTCCAAGCTTTACTGGTGCATATCCTCTTCTGCTTTACTGAAAAACAGCTTCAAGAACACTAACTCGTTTTAGTACTGGGGACAGCAAGTCACAAGGTAAGCTGCATGAAAAAATACTGTATTTTCTACCATTAATTTTTGTCCACATTTATTTATGAGTAAAACAAACAGCAAACATTACAGCAAAGGGGACATAAAGGCCCAGATTTAAAAAAAAAAAAGAAAACAGATGCCTGACTAGATTTTGAATTTAGGCACCTCAAGATTGCTGACAAAGTACACAAAAACAAGTGAAAGTGATGACCATTTCAGCAAACTTCGTAAGTGCATTTCAGTATTTATTTAGATGTTTTAAGCTCTCGCACTAGATTTTACAAGCTGGTGAACACTGGCAAAAGTATTTCTCCCACAGAACTATAACCACACATTCCCAAGACAGTATAAATATATGGTTGAACTAACATTAATACACATCACCATTTTATCAATTACATAATAAAACAAATTATCAAGTATCCAAATATTAAGTTACGCAGCTTGAAAGGCATACAAAATATTACAGAGGTCTGCCCAAGTCATAGCAGAAACTCAAGGAGGAAAAACAAAAAGAAAAGAAAAAGATCACACTTTCAACAAAGCAATAGTTGGTAAACAACTCTCAATAGGTACAGTAAAAGAAAACTACAAGATTTTTCAGAAATTTTCTGATTAAGAATTTTTAGCTACAATAACAAAGCATTTCTACGTTTTAAAAAAATATTTACTAAAGTAAAGGGCATATTCTATACTTCCTGCACAAGACAAAGGCAACATTTTACTAGAAATATTAAATAGCCCCTCCCAACCTTTTCAGGCCCTCTGTTAAGTTGCACATGAAGTGCCAACATTAATTTTACTGTAAGGCTTTTTGTCTGGAGACATTAAAGACTTGTGTGCTTCTGTACAATTTAAAAGATCTTCTACATGAATAACCAGAGTAATGACTTGTAATATGGAGAGGTTCAGGTAACAGAAAAGTACAGATGCAAGGGTAAAAAGTTGCTGTAATTCATAGTATTAAAAAGACAGACTGTGCAAATCCTGATAATTCTAGTGCGATTGTGGGAGACAAAACATACAGTGAGCAGGCAAGACTACTTTAGAGGCCATATTCTTCAATATTGAAATGACTGTAGAAAAAAAGATAGTAAGGTCCAGATAAGCTGGTAGTTCTCACATTATCAGAACTATGCTCATTTTAAGGAAAAACATGTATCTGATATGCTGGGTATTTTGGCACCTAATCTCTCTACAGATTGATTTATTTTAGTACCCCAATTTTTAGTAGTTGAAACTAGGTCAGTAAGACTCAATGGCATGATTAAAGAATATTTGATCTGATAATTAACAAACAAGGAGACAGCTCAGAAACAGGGTACAGCAGAAACATTTACTGGGTCTCCAAATAGACAGATATTTATCTAAACATAGAAGTTGCATTTCTACTGAGCCTTTAGCCTAATAAATACTCCTAAAGGAAGCTTCCTTTACTACTAAAAAATAGCAGACTGATGTCTTTGGCATGCAGTCTGCTTAATTCTAGTTTCCATCCTTTATTCCCAAAGAAGTACTATAGGCTGTTGAGCTTCACTGAATACAACAATTATTTCGGTGACCATTGGAGTCTTTAAAGCGCAGACGCATCTTGGGGCGGTATTTCTCCAAGTACAGAAGTTGCTTGCTGTTGAAAGCTCCACGTCGTTTCCTAAATGGAAAAACAACAGATTTGAAACAGAACATTAATTTACTGCCCAGTGAAATAATATCACCAAGCAGAGAAAAATATTTTTAGGTCACTTAAAAAAGCCACCTCCAAGTTAAGGCTGTAATCAAAGTAGGGAAAATTGGAAGTTAAGTGCCAGGAAAGAGGGTAGTAGCTTCCTTTCACAAATACCTCACTGGACCACATGCTCAAATGAGTACCTAGCATTTTAGATGGTGTTCTAGACTATGATAAGCACAAGACAGAGATTCTACATTAAGATCTGTAGAAGAAACTTCAAAGGGAAGCTATAGAGCAGATGCAAGGTGGTCTTGAGAGCTGAAGTTATTCCTTCTCTTAAAATAATTATGAATAATACAACAGTAAGTACATAAACATTTCAAGTCCCCATAATAAGATGCTGAACAGAAATTGAGCTGCCTTTGTTTTCTCAAACCATATGCATGTGAATAAAAGGTACACATTGGCTCACTGTTTGGAGTATGTACCTGGCTTCCTATTCCTCATTTCATATACAACAGTACAAGCTAAATTTAATTCTTCAAAGACTTGGCAATTATGCAAGAATTATTTTGTTGTTGTTTATAATGGATGCAGCTTCTTTTAAATATAGCTGAAACCTGAGAAATTAAAACATTGAGACTAGAACTGTTCTCATCCAACTTACATACATTGATTAGAAAGCCCAAAGAAATATTTGCCTTCAGTAAACCACCAGAAAAGACAAAGCTATTCTGCCTTTCTTATGCAAAATAAATAAAGAGAACTCTGCAAATCTAACTGAAATTTAGAGCGTTTATTAATTGTTGTTCTGGTATTTTTTAAACCTCCTCAAGTAACTATGCATGGATTCTGGTTTCAACAGAGAAATATCCATTCCACAGGTCCAAGTCCTACAACACTGACTGTAGGCAGTACAATTTCAGATGTACTAAATTAAATACCTTACTAAAACAAAGGCATCAAAGACAAGAATAACATTCAGAATTTCCTTCAGTGCCAAGGATGTATCAACACAGTGAATCTTGGGAACAGCTACATGTTAGCATCACACTTACTGTCTTATGAACTGCACTGCATCTTCGTACTTCATTCCACATTCTATCAGTGCAAGAGCAACTAAGACTGGAGCTCTGGTTCAATAAAAAAGAAATTCAGTTTAGCTTTTCTCAATGCATACTCAGAAAAACTATTTACTTTGTTTTTTGCATATAAGATGTTTCTTTGCTGGGAAAGCAGAAAAGGCAGAAGGCATTTCTACATTCACTGAGACACAGCATCACCTGGTTTTGAGGTAGCCATTAAACAGGGGCTTAAATTAACTCTGGTCAACCTTAGCTTCATTCATCTGACTGTAGGTACAGGAGAGGACAACAGAAACAAAATGCAAGTAATCTTTAACCATTTGTTTCACATCAATTGATTCTGAGGAAGAGTTGTGTATGGGTTTCTATTCTCCAAAATGAATCATCATTAGAAGTAGTCAGGATGCCAAAGCAGAAGTCAGAAGCAGGATTGAGTTCAGTAAGAACTGACAAATCCTAGAGCTAGTGCGACAAGTTCTGGGAACAGATGCTATTCACAGGCTGCTGCACTCCCCTGAGGATTTCCTTGTTTGCCATGGTGTTCCTCTTCTTACAGAATCAATTTTCAGTTACAAAAACTTGACTTAAATCGAACTCAAATACATTAGCAATTTATGACTCAAAACAACCCAAAATCACAAAAACCCACAGGACAAAATCTCACACCACACACTAGCAACAGACTTGTGTACATAATAGTAACTTTAAGTGGTTTCATATGTTTAGGGATTTAAAAGAAAACTTACATGATAGAAAGAAGCTAGGACCATCTTTCCAACCAATTCATCACTGCATTTCCAACATTCATCACTACAGTGAATTTTGTTATGTGTGAAGCCATAATGCAATTTGTCCAGGATTATGGACAACAAGACCCAAAACCCTCTATTTTATACTGGACATGCTGAAATCCACGGCTAGAATATAGTAACTCCTTTTTTAACAGATCTAGTTCTCAGGTAGTGTAGAACAGCAGAAAAAACATATTTTCTCACAACTGTTGGAACTCTATTCAAGATAGTTGCAGCAGACAGAAGGAACAGGACTAAGAGGAGAATATTTAACATTATTCCCAAAAATTGTCATGTCACTTAGAAATGAGACTAACAGCTTTGGGAGTCTGGAAAACACTTTTCATCCCCCAGATAGACGGTGGATGAAAACTGGTCTTAATGTGCCAGAACCACCCACTTGTTTGTGGGTAATGGTTACAATGCCCTTGGTTCAAGGAGACTGTAAATACTGCTGAAATGGAGATGGAGAGAAAGCAGGCAAGTCACAAACCCCGAAACCCATTAGGGAAAAACAGACAAAAAACCTCAATGGGGCACTCATCAATATATTCAGTACAAGAATATACTTGAGAGCTGTGACCAAAGCATCATCTCTTCACCTAAAGACCTTTAATAAATACATACAACAGTTTCCTGCCACCTTGACTACTTTTAAGAGGTCATTCCAATACTGGATATGTGACTATGTTACATTTGTCTCAAACTTGTGCAATAGATCTTAACAAGTCTGACCAGGGATGACTGTTCCACAAATATTTAAAACTTCACCCACCTTCCAAGACCAGCAACACAATGTACAGCAATACAACAACCAGGCTCTTCACGAAATTTAACTTTGAGGAGGTTTAGCCAATCATCAACAATCTGGTTGGATGGTGGAGCACCGTCATCAAAGGGCCAGTCCTAGAACACAGGATGACAAACACAATGACAGAATTTTTGTAAGCTGTATGCATAGGCAAAAAAAGGAGGAGACACAATGGACAAAGAGCTGACAGCTGAGGAAACCACTCAAACCTACAATTTCCTAATAGTCTAACTATAGCAATATTACAAATACATTCCTCTCTATCAGTTTTCATTGATCACATGATCTAGCTCAAAACTGAACTCTTTTTCCAGACAAGAAAAGATGTCACCACATATTTTTCCTCCATCAGCTGCTGGAATACACTCATAAAGTTAACAAGGTGGTATCAAACAATCTTTATCTGGGGGAAGAGGGTACAGTGAAGAGGAGAATGTGTTGGTTTTGAACTCTGCTTCTAAACTACTTACCAAAACCTGAATGCCTTCTTTTTCCACCGGAGCAGTGTCATAAGTAGCTTCACACACTCTTACCACTGTGGTAACACCGTATTTCTTAAGTTCCTAGGGA
>VZTB01005689.1:103961-249088 GCA_013397245.1 Thryothorus ludovicianus | reverse complement strand
GAGGCGGCAGAGCCGCTCCCGCGCGGGTCGTGGGAAGCGGGGTGGCGCAGCGCCGGCCCCGCGCGGGTTTAAGCCGTCGGCCCCTTCGCCCGCGGGCTGCGGAACCGCTCTGGCCAGTTTAATGCCGGCAGGAGGCTCTTGGAGCGCTCTGCCCGCAGATTGCGCTGCGCGGTTGCGGTGTTGCAGACGGGAGCTCAGCGCAGTAGGCCAGAAGCGATGAGAGGAACAGCAGGGCTCGCTCAGCCTCTCGCTCCCGGGAAAGCGTCTCCCCGGGCACCGGGGTTCCCCAAGGGCGGCTTGAGCCGGCGCTGGGAAGCAGCGATGGCATGGCCGGCAGTCCCCGGCTGGGCACCGGCAGCCGGGGAAACACCTTAATGTGGGTCACTGCCAGCTTTGTGAAATAACAGCCTATTTTTAACTTGAGTTTGCCTCAAACTGTTCTAGTTATATTTAACTAGCCTTTCTTCTGTATGATACTTTATTATTACTATACGGATTGCAAGAGCTTGCAGAAGTTGGGTTTTGATACAAAAAATAAACCTAAATCTGAGTCTCCTCAAGTTAGTGTTGCCCTATAGCAAGGCATGGCTGGTTTGTGATTTTGCCCGAATGTCCTGGGTTTGTAGAACCTGCATAAGCCATGGCTTGTCCTGAGGAGGCTTTCGCGGTGTCTGACGCATGAAATGTGCTATTCAGAACATGTCCATACTATCTTTCACCCCACCTGGCTTCAGGAGGCCATAAGCTAATTTCTAACCAGGAGCTATGGCTCTGCTAGGATAATGTACTTAGCTTCTCTGGGCTATAAATAGATCTGGGCTGTATTTATTTACACTGTGTTATGTATTTACTGACTTAGAACGCGTGTCTGGTGAACTCGCAGCTGTTTCCACTTCTCCATATGAAACTTCTTGAAAACATGCTCAGAACGCTATTAAAATAAGATTATCCTAAGGTTAATACTTGGAATATTGTTTGCTTTTTGGTGGTTGCAATGATAGGTTTTGGGAATAAAGAAATAAAGTCAACATAACTTCTATAATTAGTAAAGTTTGAGGAATTTGCTCTGAATCGCAGAGTTCTGTGATGAAACAGCCCTTTACCTGCTTTAATCCATGCTGTTTGGTTTTTGTGTTTGGGGTTTTTTCCTCCAACAATGCCAGGGTTTTTTTACTACTTTGTTGCACAGTAAACTTATCAGGACTTTAAAATCAAATTACTTTCTGCTGCAACATCCTTTGAGTGCTCTAGCGCAGTAGTTTACACTGAAAATAAGTCTGGCAGTTTCTCTGAAATTACATACCCAAAGAAGAAAGAATTTAGCTCTGAAAACTTGTGGTCTAAAAGGACTTTTTCTTTTTGAGTAAAGAATGCCTGGATTATTTTAAAGAAGATAAAATAATAATTTTTATTGGATTGACTCTATCTGGTCCCCCTGGTTGTGATTGTTATACCAGTTGTCACTTACTATGCAGTTCCTGTATTTTGTGATCTGAGATGGCAAGAGATACTTGGAGGCTACAACAGTCTCCTGTTTCATATAACATAGGGCAGAGAGACACGAGTGGATAGTTGCAAGGTGCCAGTTAATAAACTGATGAAGCAAAGTGGGTTGAGGAAACAGAAAGAGGTGAGGCCCCTAAGGAACTTTAAATATAAGAATGAAGTAAATGCTTGAAAAGAGAAATCTGTGGAGTATGATCAGACGAGTATGATACTACCAGTATGAGAAGCAAAGATGTGATCATCACCATCTTGTGGTATTAGGAAGATTAATACAAGTTTTATAAGAGTCTATAACAGGAAAAAGCTTGAATACTTTCTGAAGCAGTGGGAATGAAAAACAAAATGTGGGCATGGACTGAATGTCCTTACCTAGCTGACTATTCTCAGGAGTTTTTGAATGTTTTAATAGGCAGTTGTGCTGTAAAAAGTCAACTTAAAGAATAACAAAGTTTCAGAAATCCAAGTGGTGAGTTACACCTCATGGTTGCTTTCTTTTCTCCTAAGAATAGTGAAAATAAATAGTGAAAAAAAATCCCTATTTATGTAAAAGTGTAAATATTTTATATGCTTTGGTAGCCATTTTTGTGAAGAAGGGGAATCAATACAATTAGGGGAAAGCTTTTTACTCCTGGTCATCTTTGTCAACCTTTCCGTACCTATAAAAGTTACCTTATATTATTTTTTAGTCAGAGGGAGCAGAATAGGAAGTAGTTTTCAATATACAATCATACCAAGATCATGTATCACTTTGAAGTGGTTTCAATTTATTGCTACTATAGATATTCTTTTGGGGGAATGCTACTTCTATAGGATTCATGAAAGTTATACTTTAAAATATTACTCTTATGTTTTAAATATATATCTTTATATAATAAGTTATATAAATATGACTCAAAGACTAAGTAAAAGTACTGATTATCAATAACCTTGTCTTTTGCAGACATTTAACTTCTTTAAGTCTCTCTAAAAATCAGTCAGTTTTTCCTAATGTTTGTTTGGGTCTTCTGTAACATAACATTAGGGAAAAAACCCACAATTGTTTACTGGAAAGAAATGTGAGAATCTGAATTTGTTCAGTTGGAGATGATTTCATTGTGTCTATATGGACTAATCCTCTTTCAAATTTTAGTGGAATTTGGGATTTTATATAGGTCTTGTTGTCATGTCTATTCCTGGTTTTTATGCTTAGAATTAATGTATGCACTTAAGGTTCTACTGGTTAGATCTTTGATCTGATATTTACTCTGGCCTTTTGTGTAGGGGTTTCTGAAGGTTGTGCTAATGCCTATGTCATGCCAATGTGCAAAAACATGAAGTGAGTTGACTATCACTGGGTTAGACTGTCATCAAATAAAAATGACTAAGCAGATTGAAACAAAAAATAATTAAAGGGAAAGAACGTAATTAATGCAGATCAATGTAGTTCTAGGGAAAATAGCTATTGCCAAGAAAGCTGACTTAATGCTTTGATAAGATTACAAGATTGGCATAAAAGTAACTGCATAGCTATAACACTAAATGTTCATGTTTTCAAACAATTTTATCAAAGGAGTGTAATCAAAGATCAGTCTAAAAAACAAGTGTGACTGATGAAAGGACTGATGAATAGCAAGTAGCAACGATGCCAGTATAGTTCTTCAGAGTAATCTAGGCTGTTTAGTAGCTTGTATTCACTCAAAAATGTGCTTTAGTACTTACACTTGCAAAGTCATACACCCAGAACAAGGAACACAAGCAAAATTTTTAAGTTTTTAAGAATACTTTTGTTACTCTTAAGGATGTATAGGGATTATAATGGACAAGTCAATATGAACTCCCAGGGTAGTGCTTTAGTAAGAATAAAAATGATCATTCTATGATCCTTAGATATCTAATGTAAAATTGTGAGCAGTAGAGGTTTTTTTTAATATTACCTTGTGCAGATCTGTGGACCACAGACCTTACCTGATTTTTGGATATATGTAAAATCCCCACCAATTCATCTAGAGCCTGTATGTGGCCTTTTCCATGTTCCCTGTAACCTACTCCTTTGTTTATATTTACTGCTCCACCTCTTAGCCTTTTCTTGCCTCCCTCTTCAGGTTAGGTTCAATGCCATGGAGTCTCTTGGCTTCTGTGATCTTCTGGTGAACAACATAATGGAGTGAAAGGGACTGCAGGACAGTGTCAATTTGTCATTTGAGAGTGGTAGGTCCACAGCCATGTCAGAGAAGAGAGTGTGATGTATTTTTGAGAATGCAAATCTGCAGAAAATGTTCAAAGACTGGAAACAGTGAGACATATAAAGGACTCTTCCTGTTTAACTCAAAAAGTTGATGCAGTGATATCTCACAAGGTGAAAATATAGGCCTCTAAAAATTTCTTAATTTGAAGAATAAGGTAGATTGGTTTGTAAATGTATGACAAATTCACTTGGTCTGAAGTTACTCAAGATGCAAGTTACTGGCTTCAGTACAGGAATTACTGGATTCAATTTCATATGCTGTGATGTACAGGAGATCATAAACTGTAAAATATAGATTTTTATATCTTGAAGTGTAAATTTAGCAGTAAAAAAAGACTGTTAGTAAAAAATGCTTTACTTCAGGATTTTTAGTTTGTTCAAACTCTGTGGTATTTTTATCTCAGTGGAGCAGTAGCATTTCTTATATTGGTTTTAACTGGAAATTCTGCTTTTAATATTTCTAGAGTTTAATAACATTAATAATTTAACCGAGTACTTCTTTTTATTTTTCCACTGATTGCAATTTTGTTGTGTGTATAAAACCCCTCTAAATTACTGCGTTTCTTGCTGTTGTCAGTTCTTACTATATAAGCTTCATTTCTTTAGCTTGGTCTCATTTATTCTCCCCTCTTTATGTTTTGATGGATGTCTTCAGTCAAAATCTTTTTTCTAGCTTCTTTCTTTTCTTCAGTTCTTTAAAAAGTCTCATTATTGGTAAACATTAGTTAATTTCTGTCCTACATCCCAAGTTTCAGTCAATAGCACGGTCAGGACGCGATTCTGTTTCCACGGTCTGGGCCCGCGTGGTCAGAGCACACATGGAGCTCTCTACTGCTGGCAAATAGCACCTAAGGAATTCTGTTCTGCTTCAAGACTGAGGGGACAGACCTGTGCTAGAGGGGAACCTTTCTGCTGTGGAAATTTCTGTGCTGATGTGCTGGAAGAGGGATACAGGATTTTTAGTGTAGGAAATCTATTTGTGATGCTCTAGCACACTATCAAAATCAAAAGACTTTGCAGTGAATTCTTCGTATTTGTTTGGCATCCTTGGCCATGCATATTTATAAAAAACCACTCTGAATTCATTATGGGGATTTAATGCAGACCTTTTCACCATTCATGTATATGAGCTCTTCATATACAAGATGTGGTGTGCTAAATGTTTCTGGTATAGCATCATGATCTTGGGCTAGATCTTGTCTATATGCTTTTGTGGTAATGGCAATTATTTTCCATGTTTGGCTTCAATACTGGTTTTTGTATTTTGAAGAGAAGGTCATCTTAGTTTCTTTCTGGAACGCTGATTATATGCATTGGCCCTGGACTGGCCCAGAGGGATTAGAGAACTACTACTGAGACTTCACAAATGCAACCAATGCTAAGCCTTCTTTCAGTTGTTTTTTGGAAAAATTTGTTGTATTTCTCATAATGCTTCTGTCTGTTCAATAAAAAAATTATCTCCATAATGCCCAGTTGGCATTAAAACTGTGAAGATGTGGTAAAGAAACATTTTTTTTGTGACTGAAGAAATTATAATCTTTCATAGGCACATGCCGTAATAGTCACTTAGCAAGTTTAACATCCATAATTGGCCCTTAAGCAACATATAATCTGAGTAGATGGTATTAAGGTATTACAAGAGTAATTATAAAGATGAATAATTTCAGAAAATATATGTACAATATTGCTTACAGGTAAGTTTTCTTTTGTTAGGCTCTTTTACTACATATCTACTAGTTTATTCCTATTGAAGTAAATAAAGCCCATACAATTGGAAAAGTGGACATTTTTAATTTAATTTAATTTGAGTTTCTCCAAACCCTTCTTGGATCAGTCCAGTGGTTTGACATTCTGGATATATCACAGCATTTATCTCAGGAAGCTGTTTGAGCTGACAGCCTGGCAATATTTTCTCAAGTATGTTAAGTGGCAAATCGTAGCCCTGGCGCAGAGATGACAAGCAGGGCCTTTGGTGCCAATTGTGCTTTCCATATTTCCATATTTACTATTACTTTTTAGGAACTTTTGGTGTAAGGATCCTATACAGCTGCTGTTAAAATGCTTCATTTTTTTTGTGTTTCAGTTTTTCAACAATGCTACCCATGAAAACTGCTAAACTGGTACTCTTAATAGTAGTATCAAATGTGTTAATGGCAATTACAAGAGCATGCAGCAATTACAAGGACTCGTAATTATTCCTTTTTGAAAAGTTTCTTTGGATAAGTGTGAAAATTCATTTATGTTTTTGTTTCTAAAATGTAAACCACATATTTTACTGCCTTGCATTATTAGTGCTGCAACCAGAAATAAACTGCACTCTCTTTGCTCAGTCTGTTCAGATTACTACAGCTATCAGTCTCTTACTGCCTGTTCAGCATCCTCTTCACACCACTCCTGATTTTTTCCCCTCTGTTGCTAGGGAGAAATGTTCATTGATTTTTCTGTGGGTTTTGTTGTTGTTGTTCTGTGCACCAAAATAACAATTTATTGAGACAGGAAAATTTTGCACATCCACTTGTATAACTCACAATGTTCTTTTGTCAGCTGGTATGCTGCACTGTCACTAGACTCAAAGTTTATCTTGTCATTTACTGTTGGAATCCCATTATTGTTAAAAATCATTGCCTTTCATTTTATTTATGGGAATTGAATTAAAAATTAAAAAATAGAAGCTAAAATTGGTAATGGAAGCTCTATTGCAATTCTATTCCATGCTCAACTATGACTTTATACCATTAAATTACAAAATTATTATACAAGAAGAAAATTTGGAACAAGTCACAGAAAATATAAATTATATTTTCTTGGTATCTATGCATGTCCTTTTGTTGTTTCTTTGATTAGTGAACATTTCTCTTTTGTACAGTATTATAATTGTCAGTGTATTAGAAGTGTATCTCCTGTGTTTAACAGGAAAAACAAATCACTTGGAAACCAAAATATGAGAAATTTTATGATCTAAAGGTCACAAACAAGAGAGATTAACTAGTATTAATCTAAATGAAGAAAATTATATGTGTTTAAAAATCAAAATGGAAGCTGTAAGCTGTAAGGAAAAGATAAATAATTCTCAAGATGTCCTAAAAGATGTCGTGGCTTTTGTATTTGGATTTAAACAAAAAAGCATCTGAAAACTGTCAGCATCTATGATCTAGTGCTGGAATTCTTTTGGTATCCCTAATTTCTTTTGCCTTTTGCTTGAGTAATCTGGTTCAGCAGATCAAAAATATGCCAAGTCTTTGTCATAAAAAAGACTTTTGTTTTGTCTTACAGCAGGTACACTGTGTCAGGCTACCAATAAACATGTACTTTTTGTGACATAAATGACATTCCAATGGTCCTCCAGGCCTTAGACTATTTTGCTTTCAATCTGCCAGATGAACTCTGCACCAGCCTTTGCTATGTGTGTGATTATGTTGTTTATTTCCCAGGGCTTACACAGTCAGAATATTACTTTGGTCAACATGCTCTTGGTCAAAATAATACATACCAAACTAATGGTAGGGAGCTGTACTCCACTAAAAATGTAACTGACTATACTGAGTTTGCTTGTGCAAATTTCTTTATGCAGTACTGCCTCTTTGTACCCCTAGTGTCATGCACCTTTTTAAATTTTTCAAACTGGTATTCTTGAACCTGATATCAGACCCAAAACTGTATTTTCCTGTCTAATATCCCTGCAGTTCACATATTCAGATGTGCTCTCAGAACTACCAGCTGTAGGCATATGCATTTCAGCAATAATACTATTCGTTGAAACTATTACTTCAACATGTTTCTGATGCCATATGGATAATTTTTTTTTAATAATGAGAGTTAGCATCTCCACACCAAGAAAAGTGGGACACATTTGTTTCTACATCTGCTTAGATACAAAATTCTGGAGCCTCTGCAACTATTCCCTATCTGTGTTTAAATGTTCCCATTGTAGAATTCCACAATTCCTGCCTGAAACAGCAGTGTATCCTTGGGGATAGAGTAACAATTCTAGCAGTTTCCATGTCCACTCATTTTGTCATGAAAATATTATGGTGGTAATTTCACATTTTGGTGCTGTCCAAAAGACATGAAACATCACATGGATGTCTGCATCATAACATAAGCAGCTAGAATTGGGTCAGCGTGTTTAATGTGTCTGATGCAAGTGGGAAATAGTCACAGCTCTAAGGGCCGGAAGTACTTCAGGTGTATGTGGTGGCAAGCTAAAATAACCACTGTTCTTAGAGCCATAAAGGACAAATAATTTGATTGCTTTGTTCCTGGAGACACACCACTTAGCAGGGCAGTGTGTAAACTGTAAAACAGCATAACCATTGGTGTAAGCGAGTTCACCGTTTAGTATTCGGGATGTACTTGTTTTATGGAATCGTAAATAACTGGTGATAGTTTGATTTAAGGTTGCCTGAGCAGATGTGAAAATACTGTCATGTGATGTACCCCACTGTGGATAATTGTATGTAGTGAAACTTGTGTCCTTGAAGCTGACCTTTGGAAGGGAGGGAAAAGGAGTAGACAGATATGGAGCTAACTGCTGAGCCTTACTAAATAGGCCTTAGCAAGTATTTCAGATTAACAATATTTGCAATGATAGAAAAAAGTGAAGGATCTCTTCAAGCTACCAGTATAGCCACTATTTTCTGTGCATTCTTTGTCAGATATGGAAACATTTCAATATATCAAAAGAAACTTGATCCAGAGGCCTCCTAGTTATCAGAAGAAAATTTTTAGAATGCAGACAAGATTAATGTAAAACTGATAACTTTTTCTGCAGTACTTTAAGATAACAAAGGACACTTAGAAGCAGACTCTCACATTTTCACTACATAAAATATACTTTTAGAAGAAACCAGACTCCAAAATTTACTGGCATCATTCTTGTAGCTTGTCATTTTATTAGAAATCCCAGTATTTAAATCAACTCCATTGTAGAAAACATAATAAAGTTCCAATATACATTTCAAGATCTAGTTTTACTTAATCATTTTCAAGCAAGCAAGAAGCAGTCTGGAGATATTTTCAAATATCTACGCTATGAGCTTTACAGACACTGTTCCCAAGGATTAACACTACAAACTTTGGAGACAACCTCTGCTCGTTATGCTGCTCAGTGGATGCTCTGCTGCCTTTGCTGTAAGGCTCATAAGGCAGCTCACCTCCAATACATTCTCTGAAGCCTCTCAGCCTGTTAGTGATCCAGTAAGCTTTGACCTGAACAGAAGCTTTCAGAACCAAGCACTCCTTGTACAAGATAATACCAATTTCTCTCCAATTTTAATATAATACATTGCAAGGTAATGCGGGAATCTTGACTTTTTTCTTAAAGTACCATTAGGAATAAAGTTGATCATAAATACTTTTCCACTGCTCTTATTTTGGGACTTTTTTCCTATACTGTTTCCCAATTTCTATGTAATTTCACTGTCCTTATTTAGGGAAGAACAATATCCTGTTTAGTAAATAGCCTGAAGTATTTAGTCGGATTTTACTCTGCTTTATTCAGGCACAATCTAACATATGACACTAATTTTGGAAACAAATAACTGCTACTTCGTCTCTGATCAAACAGTTTTTTTGCCTTTGGAAGTTGCCCTTTAATTTAAAAGATTACTTTTCAAAATTATCTATATCATTTTAGAGCATAAGTCATGTTTTCCAAGGGAATAGTCACTTAGGGATGCTCAACTTTAGACAGTTCCAGCATAAGGGAATTCACACCCTTAATTACATGTTACAGATTCCTATTCAAAACATGAGAAGGACTAGGAGACTAAAAATGGAATCAGTAGGAGTCAGCATGGCTCACTGAAAGATACAGCAGACAAAAAAACGTAGAGGAGAGGAATAAAACTTTAATTAGCTTGGCCAACTCTTAGAGGATGAAGCTGACCTTCTTTAGCCAGTCTGCAGTCAAAAGAGAGGAAAAAAATAGGCAAACATGGGGGTAAAATTCTTGAATATAACTGTGAAATTAATAGTTTTTAAAGAGAATGACATTTTTAAAAGATGATGTGGTTTCTAAGAAAATATTTCTAAAAATACTGAATAGTTACACAAAAAACAAAGAGAACTCAATACAGCCTACAAATGAAAAAAAGTTATCAGCGAAGTAAATGACTGCTCCTGTCAGTTGATAAACACTTTTCAGCCTAACACTAGGAGGATAACATTGCTTTAACAGAATTTATTTTTAAAATTATCTATTTATCCATCATAGTAATGAAAAAAAGGATCAGTCCTAAAAGTCCCTGCTTGCTGGGCTGCAGCTCATGTAGAAGTCTACCAGAGTAGTAGACATCCAGCTTCCTTTTGCCACCATTAGTTAGCAATGAAATGCGACAGTGATCAAGGCTTTTTCTACAATTCAAATACTGAGAGAAGTCCTTTTAGAGGCTGATAAATCCTGTTCTGACATAAGTGTTAAAGAGGGATAAATTACTTTTTAGCAATATTTATCATGACTATAGAAAAAGAATGAGCAATTAGAGTAAGCACCTATATTTCAAACTGGTCACATGAGGTAACCTGAATCTTAGCTGTCTAGAGTGGCACAGACTGTCCTTACCAATGCCTCTATTATATCACCTAACCAAAAAAACTACTCCATTAGCATCTAAAAACCATGCTATGTGTCTGGCCCAGTTCTGAGCAGTATCTGTCTCCATACTATGACTGATGTTTTGAGTTGTCCTATGTAATAGGTTAATTTTTCATGTTATCCTTTCCTTGAGAAAATTTAAAAACCATAAAGAACAGAATCCATCATAATTTCATTTAATTTTTGCATTCAAAGGTTTATTTGACCTAAAATGCTTTGTGTACTTCTAAGGAAAAGACAAAGAAAAAAAAAAGGGAAGGGGCCTCACATAGTTTTCAAGTACAACTATGTCCCTGAATTGGCCTAATATTGCAGGGTCAGTGCACTTGGTAGGAATGCAGACCTTAAATTTAATCCTCTCATCCATCTTCTGGGGTTTGAGCCTGCATCTCACATCATCAGACAACTCCCTTAATTCTCAGACTTCTCCTTGCCTTCAGTATATAATGAGTGACTAAAGCCTCTCCAACAAGATGTAAAATCCTTTGCTGAAACATATGTCAACCTGTTAGTGAATTGTCTACCTTCCTACTTTGTCTTTGACTCACTGATTATTTATGTTTTTTAATCATAATGGAACAATATCATCAGTGGTCCAGTACATCAATTGCCCCATCACAAATTCTCTCCTGAATTCTAGTAGCCAATCTTCTTATCCTGAGTAGGAAGTTACATCAGTTTGTTTAAGGATGATGTTTTAAACAGAAGTCTCAAACTTTCCAGGAAAGTGCATTAATAACTAGTCATTTATTTGTAATAACTAGATTTAAAAAGACAAGTATGTCTAATGTATTTCAAACATACTTTAATCAATCTGGCATAATATTAGACTGAACACTAAAATTAATATCAGTTTAGAAGGGACAAGACCCTAAACTGTAGGGTTAATGAAGCTCTGTGCTATGAATTTACTTGACTTGAACTGCAGGCATAATGTTAGCTAGTGTGAAACAGAAATGAATTTAGATTCTGTTTGCTGCCTTCTGTTGGAGGTGTTGAGCAAGATTGAATCCTTTTTTTCCTCTATTTATCTAAAAGGTTCAATAGCTCAGTCCATAAACATGCTTTTAAGAATGTGACTTCAACCATACACAATGTTGAAATGAAAGAATCCAAGCATGATTTTGGACAGAGTTTACATTTGTCAGGCCTTTTAACATGAAATGCAGACCTTAAGAAGCACCATTTTCTACACATTTTGATGCCTGCCATAAATTATATGTGTTGATTATCTAAGTCTGATACATCCCTGTAATTTGGGAGGAAAGTCATATAATCCAAAATTAAGTTTACTTTATGTAAGTAGAAAGTTTTTCTGATCACTGGACAAAATATGTGACAATTTCTGATCTTTGTATTAAGGCCTTTGTAAATTGGAAGTGCAATTTACAAATTGTCTAAATTGACTATTAATAGTTCAATAATAGTTTTTTATTTACTTTTTGTCAAAGTTTTTCTTCTGAACTAAAGAGTGTCAAGAAGGACTTTGCTAATGCCCAGCTTCCTGTTGGTAGCCGATGGTCATCTGGTTAAAAAACAGAGGCATGCAGCATAAATGCCTTGGTTTTCAGCAAATATTCCCCCAACTTATAAAGGCTAAAACTGATCTTTTAAAGTATATTTGCTAATATAGTTAAATATTACTAATATAATATCTGCAATACTGTTGTTTATGCATCTCAGTATGGCTTATTTTTTCACAGTGGTAAGACAGTGTTGATTCACTTTGGTTTATGAATTCCAGTGACTTGCAGGTTCTTTTTTGACAAAATTTTGCTAGGTCATCTTGCAGTTGCTCTTTCTGTAAATTCTAAACAGAGTAATACTTTTCATTTGTCTGCTTCTTTTCCTTTTTATTTTCCTCTTGATCAATCCTTCAATTTATTCAAGCATTCAAATTCTGATTCTGCCTTTCAATCTGCTTATATACTCTCCAAAGCCCAATATAAAGTACAACTGTAATAAATTGCTCTTTTATTTGATAATTTACTTATTCACATTATTAAGTAGAATCTGGTATACTGGTATGGAAAAAATTTCTGTGGTTCTATACTTAATCATCTCTCCCTTTGGACAATGTACTGTTAATTTTAATTTTAAAAAAATACTTGAAATGGTTTCCCAAGTGTTTTTGCATCCATTTTCCTTTAGTTTCATCAAGATATTTTTAAGTGATTGCTTTTAATAAAGTCATATGGAAGTATGAAAAAATTTTGTAAGTTAATACGCATGATCTTTTCCTGGTTTAGAAGGAGATTAAATTGGATTAAAGTCAGAGATTCTCTAAAAATCTTTTAGGCTACCCCTTAAATACATTCATATTGTTTGCTTATTTATTGCAATATTGCAACTGCAATAGAATTGCAGTTGGCTGAAAGGTTTGTAAATTCCTAATTACCTCCATTCCTCCTTTTTAATATTTAGATATTCTTTCTGGAACCTGATTTATCACCTACAATTTGCACGTCAATTAGGAAATTCTCTAGAAAATAGAAAATATATTTGCAAGGCTGAAGGCAGATATTAAACCTAAGACATTCCCTGCTTTAGCAGAGTGTTGATGTCAAGGCAGTTGCGCAGCAGCCGTGCCATTGCAGTGAAGGAAAGGAATATGTACGGCTCCAGCTGACTCTCAAGCAAGGATTGGTGGCTGGGGATCGTGAAGGGGCAGGAATTCCTGTCTGGCATGTTGTCTGGCATGACACACAACGTTTCTGGATGGGGTGGATTTCAGACAAGTCACTATCCTAGGATTTTTTATTGTCTGGGCAGCAGGGTATCACATTGTGTTGTCATTCTGTCACTTACATGATGCTATGTGCTATATATGTTATGTGGTTGCCAAACCCTCAGTTTCAAAAGCTACCTCTGGGACCAACTGTTTGAATATATCTATTGAGTCTCTTTTCAGATCTTCTTTGAATAGATTTTAGGCTAAGGGTGTCCACTTGAAAATACCAGGGACAGGGGGGACACAGGAGCAAACCATTGGAAAAACAGGTGCTGTTCAGTCTTAAGAGCAGACAGGGTAGACACTATGTTGAACTCCTGGGGGAAGAACTGTCTGACCATTGGCTTCCTGGATTTTTACAAGGTTAATAGCATCTCCATGAAAAGATAAAAGTAAAGGAGTGCATGTGTAGGGCAGCTCCCTTACGAGGGGAAAATTATCACTTTAATAGTTCTCAAAGCTCTGAATACACTGATTGGCAGAAGTCCATCATTTTTCTGTTGGGATTTTTAATATCATTGCTTCCTACACAAATTGTTCTTTGTCCCGCAAGTCTTGGCCAAACAAAGTCCAATTTGATAACGCCTTTCCTCAGGCAGCCCAGATGACATGGGCTGTGTGCCAGTGCCTGTAACTGGTAGGTCCTCTTTGTACTCCTGCTGCCACTGGGGCCATTGGGTACTTCCTAATTGCTGTAGTGACGTTATGAACCCCTTTGCCCTCGTCCCACCAAACGCTCACTTCCTGTCTTTGGGCCAGTCAGAAATGTTGCCTGAAGAACCATGAAGGAGTGATAGTATGGAAGAAAAACAAGGAAAAGTATTTTTAATTTCAACTGCTCTGTGACCAACCTGCCATTAATGGACACCAATTTGATGACTCAAAATCCTGAAGAAGATGAAAAGGACATAGTTCATTTATAAAGCACACAGGACACTAAAGTGCTTTGACTCTGGTCATTGCAGCAGTACAAATAGCAATTAGACCCCAGGAAAAGAAGTAGGTTGTTTCCAACTGCTGGCTCCTCTCATGTTGTTTGCAACCTGTTTTTTCACAAAGCACCACAGCTATTTATAAACTGCCAGTGGGAGCTGAGAATAGGAAGAGCTTTGTGTTTATGAGATGACAGTGTCAGGAGAGCAATACTTTAGCTAAATTGGGATGGCCTCTACAGGCTCCTGCTTCTATGATTGTAATGCTGCTGGTATTTTGGGCCTGAAGTCTCACAGACACAGGCTTGGCTTCATGCAATTTATGTGTTCTTACATATAAAAATAAATAAAGTTATGCTGAAGAGCTGTGGAGCTGTGTTTTTTGTGTTATTTTTTTGCCAAGATGAGTAAAGCTTTTTGGCCTCCCATTTTAACTCTGTGAAATTAGTTGATAGGCCATTTACCAGAGAGGGCCAGAAGGTGATTATTAAAATACTGAGTTATTTTAAGAGGATAGGGACATGGATGAGATGGTTAGATACATTTAGGGAAGAAAAAAGTCTTCCAAAAGGCTTCCACTGGTAGAAAATTCACTGCAGTTCTAGCAGGTCTGCATGTGCTTGGAAATGACCTCCTCTAATATGTTATTTCTTTTTCTCCTTTCTTTTATTGTAGGTTAAAAAAGACACTGCACAAATGAGTGGAGAACCTAAAATTTCCAGTCTTATTTGCTCTTTGCAAAGGGAGATACCACTGTAAAACTTCATAGAAGAAAATTCTTAGAAAAATCTTTTCTAGCCTATTTGCCACAAAGAGCTATGGTGTTTGGCTTGGAGCAATGTGGTCTGGACTTATTTCCTGGCAAATACTGACTTGAAAGAAGAAACAAAAATAAAAAAGCTGGTTTGACCTCCTACCAAACTATTAGATTCTATTACTACAACAGACAACTGAGACCCACTTTTACTGAAGAGATATTACAGAACAGTATTTAAAAGATACAATTTGATGTTTTATACAGAAAAGGTTTTTTTATTCAATGAAAACTCTTCACATTTTGCAAGATACTTTTCTCTTATTTGAACATAGCAACAAAATAACATTACAACTTGTTTTATTCACTTCTTAAAATTATGGGAAAAAGGTGTTTGCAGTTCTGATTTGCAAACTTTTTGAACTGGAATTAAAATCCATGCATTACTGCTTAGTTCATGGTTAAACCTTTTAAACTTACTGTTCGTAGTCATCTAACACAAGTGTCTTCAGAGGTAATTGAGGAGTGAGTCAGCAACAGAATAATAACTGGTTTTAACTCTTCCATGTTTATGATTATTATAGTTAAGAAAAGGATAGATTCTCAATTTCTGTGAAATGCCATTTAAGAATAATGCAACACATGCAGCACTTGTAGAATGTGAAACAAGTACAGACAACTCCCTGTTGATAATTGACAATCACCCTTTGTCACTGTCTAGTGATTTGGAGATCTGAGATGAGAAAGGCAAAGGGAGATATTCAACTCAGCTGTGCAGATCATCAAGAGAAATAATGGAAAAGTAACATAAAATCATGAAGATAAAAAAAAATGGGTAAACTTCCTTTTTGATATCCGTAAGGATCAAGTAAATTTGTTCTCGTGTAATTACAAAAAAAGCCAATGATGTTGCTATCTGCTGATTGCAAGTAAAATAATACAAATCAACAAATATTGATATTCACAGAGATCTGGTTTTGTTCCAATACATAACAGTATTTAAAGAAATATTTTATTTGTTAATATTGCTAATATTTCATTAATAGTGGGATAGGCTAGATTAATTAGAAAGTTCGCAAACTTCCTTTTTGAGAATATTTTTAGTCCCTGAGATTGTACTAGAAGAAACAACTATTTATGTGTGTAAAAATACCATGTTGAAACTAACTTTCTTTCTTCTTTGATAAAAGGAAATCAAATCACTTATTTAACATTCTAAAGCTACAAATGCAGAGAGTATTCTAAAAGCTCAGCAATTTTTTGCACATATTTGTATTCCTGTTTCAATGCTAATGTAGGTGAGCAATCTGTAGCAAAGACCTCTTAAACCTTTGTTAGTGGCTGTAAAAGCATAGAATCTGACTATAACTGCTCTTTAAACCCAATGTCCATAATCAAATGAAAGTATGAAAGTCTTAGTACTGCCTTTGTGACACTGAAGTGAGGTACTGACAGCTTGTGAACTTCTTGTCTAAGTCAGTTTAAAGTTATCTTTCACATACCAGTGCTTGTATATGTGTTGTATTCCTCTTCGTTACTCCTAAGTCTCCATGCCCCTAGATAAGGCTGGATTATTTGTATGCTGAGGGAGAAGAAAATACTGGCATATTTTAAGACTAGCATAATTTTAATAAATCATTGGGTAACTGAAAGAGTAGACAATCTATGCTATGTCCCTGAGTTAATTTTAAGGGCTCAAGTAAAACTTTGTGCAGTGAAGGTTTTCTCTTGAGGTCTGAGCTTACCAAGACAGAGCCTTGGCATTTCAGTCAGTAGGATGTAAATAGAAAATTATTATTAAAAAAAAAGAGAACGGGGCAGAAACCTCTTAGGGAGTCTGTGCTTGTGTTAGAGATATGTCCTACAAGTTTTTGTTGCACCATGAGTTGAGTAGGCCCAGTGCTGTTTTCATTCATTCACACTTACATGCCTTCTGTTAATTCTGTACCATATGAAAGGGACCTTCTCATTAATTGAAGTCATGAGATGGTAGCTATTTAGAGTTGCAAACATTTTTACATTTACTTTACAGAGTCATGATAATTATCTCATTTAGATATCAAATAGAAAAATGTAAAGGCGGAACAGCTTCTGGACAATATTCTGACAAAATGAAACCATTTCAATCTCTGGAGGAAGGTTTGGAATGTAGCATAGAAATGTGATAAAGTCAGGTCTGCAACAGCACGTCTGGCTGCTTGGTATTTACAGAGAATTAATAGAGAACAATGCTGATGCCATGGTCCTGTTATCTTTCAATATATTTTTAAAGTTTCTTTTGTCTTTTGGGAATTCTGATGGAGCAATTAGAAAGAGACAAAAGAGAACCTTTTTGTTTTGATGTTTGAAATGTGTGATGCAAACCTTTTTCTTACTGTAATGTGATTGGTCTCTATGTATTTTGTAGGAAAGTTTAAAACATTGCCATTATTGATATAACATGGGAACCACAATGCAGTGCACATTCAAATGAATTTTAACTTCTTGCGAGTTTAGGCTGTAATGTTTAAAATATGTTCTTTTATTCTGGTGTTTTATTTGTTCCCTAGAATCTTACTATGTTTAATTAATGCCTACTACACATGTATTTTTATGCTATCATAACACCCATAATTTGTGTGACCTTCATTATGGATAAATTTGCAGCAGGAAAGTAAATCTATCGAAAAAACCCATCATTTTTGTCTTGGAAAAGTTCCAGTGGATAAAACAAGTTTGGTCTGTATCTTGCTCATACTGCATTGCTTGGAATAGTTTCTTTGTACACAGGACTCTGTTTCTGTGTGGGATTTTGGGATATTTCTAACATACAGGATTCTTCAAAAGTTTTATCTTCTCTTCATGTTTTTGATCTTTACATTTACTAAAATATGGATAATATTCCAGGCTTAACTTTCATACATTACACCAAAGGTTGCAATTATTCTTTTATATGATTTTCTCTGCATGCTTTTAGTTTGTCTCTAATTTAACACTGAGATAAAAGAATTTTGCTTTGTAAAAGTGATTTGCCATGGTGAACTTCTCCTGTTTCTATTTTAATCTTTGTTGATCTGGATTTATACTGACCTCTCTTAGAGAAATTATTTTGTCTAACCTTTTTTTTTTTTTCATTAGGATTTAAATGATTGTTTCAGCTAGATCCCTGTGTAGGTTTTTTTTTATTTTGTTTGCTTGTTTTTGGAGTTTTTTTTATGCGTAGGTTTCCTCTTCAGGATTATTTCTGTTTTATTTTTGTTGTGTTGCTGTTTTCTTGGTGACCTACTTGCTGTCATTATGTCCATATTTGGTCTTTTAGGCTATACACTTTTTAAAAGGCTGTTTCTAGAAATCTGCCTGCTTGAACAACATACAAATAAAACAGTTCAAGTCTTCTTCCAACAATGTGCAAAATTTGCCACAGCATATCTTACTTTTTTGTTTTTCTGTGTTGGCTTCAGCTCTGGCATTGAAGTGAATATAAAGTTTTCTATCAACTCTAAGATACTGAGTACTGCAGTTTCTACTTTATTCCAATTCTGCATGAACCATCAAGCAGTAACTTTCCTTGGACACTGTTTTTGTAAATATGGCACTTCCTTACAAGGTTGATCTATTCCTTTTTTAATTGAGAGCCACCCTTGTACTAGTAAGCCATGGACAAAACAAAGTGGAAAATATATTCCTGCTGCTCCCATTCACATCTCTAGATTTAACATCAAGGACATATTTATATGGCTGATTTTAGTTGGCAACAGTTAAAAATGCTATAAAGTCTGCAGACATGTAGCACAGACAAAAATTTCTAACCTTCAAGGTCAAGCGATGCTAAAACAAACTGGGCAGTAAAAATGTCATTTAGAGGTGAAATGGCAAGAAATGATAGATTGTTATCTGTTCTGCTGTTCATTTATATGATTTCATAGCCTGTAGTGAGAGTGAATCCTTTCTCTGTTAGTGCATTAATAGTTTATTTTTCCTGATGGTCAGCAACTGAAAGATTAGGTTGCAAAACAGCAGGGGACATTGTCTCTTCAGTATCTCTTTAGCTCACACAGGAGTTGCAAGCTTGCAAGGCAGGTGAGAAAAACTGTAAATGCAACATACTCTCAGCAGTGATTAATAACAATTACAAGGAAAAACAATTTTGGCACTCAGAAATAAGTCCTTTTCTATCCAGAATCTGTAGAATTTGACATTAACTACAGACTTATAATGCTGCAGAAGCAAAATCCTCTGTTTTAAAGACTACAGGCATATGCACAAATATAAAAATGTGAGTAAGGTTGAGAAACCAAGCACTAAAAAGTTTATAAGTGCCAAAATGAAAAATGCATCAACAGTCTTTATTTGGCATCCGAGTGCTTGTGTATTATGACACAGAAGCACATATTTAAAATATTACCTAATTCATTACAGCTGACAGTGCATACTATTGAAATTCTTCTCTGAATCATTGCCTTTCTCACAGATTTTTCTGTGAGATGTGTCACTTGCATATGGAAGCACCACAAAATTCATTGATTTATTACTTTATGCCAGGTGAAACAATGGAATATTTTATCCTTATCTGATTTGAAGGAAGCTGAAGTATGGAGAGGTTAAGGTGAAAGGGATCCATTAATTTCATGTATCTAAGCCAGAAGACTGAGGGCCCATTTTTCAAATAAGGTAATATTTTTAGTACACCATATGTCTAGAGCAGAGGTTCCTCTAACAACTGTTACAGTGTGAGTGCTTAATATTTAAAAAAACAGGTTATATTGTTGCAGTTTTCACTTCTTGTCCTAGGCAGAACAGCTGAGACTGCCAGGAAAATGAAAAAAATTCTACATGTGTGTGTGTGTGTTAAATCATTCACTTTGTGAACATGGTGTAGGAGCAGGTTACTCATCACTACAAGTCTTGTACAGTGTTCAGTGAATACAGAATTTCTAAGGATTTTGACGTCTTTTTCGCAGGTCTTTCTGGGTACGTGTCAGTGGCACCTTCAAGTTTGTAGTGTGACCATTTAAGATGATATTTCACAGGATTTCAGCCTTTAAATGTCCATGTCTTCCTCAAGTTCAAAACCGTGGCATAAAATGAGGAAGAGGAGAGGTCACGAAGAGTGAAATGGGGCTAAAATATTGGCAAGAAAATATTTCAGATTTTTTTTTTATTATTATTATTTTGTAGCAAACAATCTGGATCTCCTTATTTCCTTCTTGCTAATAACCAAAGTATTATTGCTAATTTTTTTCTGAAAGTTTTCAGGCTCAGACAGATTTCCTGTATAGAAACTGTCGTCCTAAACAACTGGTATTATGCAAGTTAAAATTATCTGATCCAACTGCTACTGGAAAGTATTGTATCTCAGCTGCCTGCCCTCCCTGTAATTCTAAGGGCATAATTCTGCTTCACATTACATCAGTACAAGTCCAAAATATTTTCATTTCTGTAAAAGAACATCAGTGCAAAACTGATAGAAAAAAAAAATACAAAAAATTCTAATTTCTGAAAACAAGAAATCTGAATTAATCCATGAAGAATGAGGATCAGAAAATATCTGTTCTCCATTGCATTTGTTTCCTATTCCTTTTAACTAATTTCCTAGAGAAGCTGCAAAATAGAATTTATGTTACTAAGATAATGAGAGGAACAGTAGCATTCATGTGATTTTTCTTCATAATAACAAGAACTACTTTCATTAAAATGGAAAGATGTTGAAATATCCTGTTTACTATGGCTCAAATATTTCTCAGATGTTTACATTTTCAGAAATCTTCAGCAGAATTTAATAGAACGATGAATCTCTGGCCGGGCTGTCTAATTATTATTAGTGATCATGAGTTCTTGAAATTTAAAGAGTTGTTTCAATGGAATTTCATTGGGAGGAAAAAAGTTCTACTTTTTTTCTTTTCACTCTGCATAAAAATGAAAGTGATCTCAAAAGCTGTTGGCAAATGGGATTTTTTCCATATCATCTCAATAATTAACTTTCCAGTAGAGTTACTAAGTACAGTAGCTACTGCAGTTTATTAACTGAGGCATGGCTGGCAAATCCACTTCTGTTGCACTCCCTGAAATGTTGTTTAATAACCAATGTGTGTCAAATGTCAGCTCCGCTGTTCCTCTTGGGATTTTTCCATTAAGAGAATACATATTCTGTCTGTGCTAAACTGGCATTTTCTAAAGCTATCCTCCAATTTGCTTGCCCAGGATCCACAGGGGATTAAGAAAAACCACACAGGAAATTTTTCAAACTACTGTGTGAATAGTTTTAAATAAACAATTCTTTCTTCATCATAAGTTAAAGTAAGGTAAAAATGCCAATTCAACCATACTCCAATTCCATAAAAATCTGTTTTACTGCCCAGAAGAAGGAGTACTCTGCTGTGCAGCAATCACAAATGAGGCAAAGTTTGGTTGGGAAGGGGGTCTTTCTTCTCTCTGGTTCCTTTCTGAACTACACAAATGGGATGATTTCTCATTCTCCCTTAAATTACTGTCTGACGTGTAGTTATTCTAAACATGCTGTCAAAGGCTGTAAAATGAAGATACAACATTTAGAAAAAATTTGTTCTTTCCACAAAAAGATAAAATTGTCTGTCTCCAAATTTATTTTCAGAATTAATTTCAAGGATCATATGTTCATGTTTTGGCATAGAAAATTAAGTGCCCTTCAAATATGCTATGATTTAAGAAATGTCATGGCTTTAACTAGATGGCTTTATTTAAAACAACAGTATCCTCTGTCTTCATGGTGAGACACTGGAAATACTGGGACTGAATCTATAACTGCAGGACAAGTTCTACTGAAAGTATATGGAATTTACACTCAGTAATAGCAAAACTTTCAGATTTGGTAAAATATTGACATCTTGATATTCATACCTTTATCTTTTTCTCAAAAAGAAATAATGCACTGCTAATGCACAGAAAAAGAAGACTCAAAGGCATTAACTTAGAGATGGAAATTAATAATCACTCTATTTTATTGCAATAAATGCAGAAATTAATCATAAGACGGTTGCTTTTTGGAACATAAAAGTTCAGTCATTTGGGACCTATATGTGTTTTTATGACAGATTTCAATTTTATATTCGTAGTCTTTTTTTGAAATTATAAAATATATCCACAGATATGCATACCTGCCCATCCTTCAATATGGGTTCATGTCTATTCATTGTGTACATATAACCAGATGGTTTGATACATACTCTAAAGTGCACAAACATTGTTTTGTGAACTACATAAACTAAGTGAAATACTGTTTGATTTTTTGTCATCAATTTTTAAAATTGTATGACTGTACTCAACTTTAAAAAGTCCTTCTTTGCACCATTGGAGTGCTTTGGTTCTTAAATATGAATAAAAATTGTAAAGAAATTGGAGCACTAAAAGATTGTGAAAGGGTTGTGAAGACATCACTGGGAAAGAGAACAGGAAAAGAAGAGAAATGAGAAATTTTAGTCCTGTTAGGCATTGAGTAAAAATAAAGATCTGGGCTAGGTAAAAGAAGAAAAAAATGAGAGGAAGTTAAAATCATCTGTTCTGAACTCATTCTGTCAGTCAGGCATAGGAAATATCACCTTCAGAAATCTGAATGCACTTTATCCATTGACTTGTCAATCGCAGAAGAATTTCAGCACACTGATTCCAAAGCCTTATTTACACCATTGTAGGAGTTACTGAGTGAGGATTTTAGAAATAGGAGGCTTATTTGGGAATACAATTTCAAGAGGAGGTTAAATGAGATAAAAAATAGAATGAGAAAAATTGAAAAGATAAACTAAATAGAGCAAAATGAGAAAACTAAAAGAAGAGAAAGAGAATCTTGCCATAAAGTCTTTTCTATATCAACACAGACTGTCATGTTTACTGTTTTTCTGGAGCAAATTTGTGTCCAAAATGATCAGCTGATGCCCATGAGTAACAAGTATTGGGTACTTTAATTCTTCTTTAGATAATGAAAATGGTCTTGATACCTGGGAGTCAGGATATATGGCTGACTCATAGTCATGGCATGACTTGCTCGACCTACCTTACTCCTAGTTTGGAGCATTAAAGTGAGCAACAGACAAATATTTTCTAGCTTGAATGCTCACTTAAATCCTAAAACTAAAATTAAAACCTGAAATAAATAACCAGGGGCAGTTGACATTTGTGGAGTTAACACTTCTGAGCAGCTTCCTTCAAAGAAAGTGCTTCTTTTACTGCGTGCACAGTTTCTGAAAATTTACACTTGAAAATGTTGGCTTAATTCCTTAGGATATTTCTGTGCCATCTGTAAATTTTCCACCCCCTTATTTTGTATTGTCCATCTGTTTAGACGAAGCATTTTCTCATAGGTCCTGAACACAGTGTATTACTCTAGAAAGTGAGGCAAGCGACTATTTATGTGTTGGACTCAGAGCCTTGCAATTTTTAAGGCATGGATTTCCTCCACAGCCCTGCAAGGTGGGCAGATAATGGTTCTCTCCATTATCTGGGGCATTAATGTCTAATATCAAAAGGTGCCTAGTCTAAAAGATTTTCACTCAGAGGCAACTTCTTCAACTTTGCAGAGACATAATCCTGCAATTCATGTACTGTGTGATCTTCTGCCACTGAGCTGCTTCTGCCACCTTGCACTGCATAACCCTGCATTGCTTGGGGACCCACTCTGAAAACTCTCTCCTGCAGCATTGCCAAACCAGGCCTCTTTTCAGCTATCTTTTCTTAGGGGGCCAGTTTAGAGGATGCTTTCATACCATTTCCAATAAAGGATACAAAGACTTTTACAGTATGTTGTACTGGATATATTAATTCCCTAAAAAAAGCAATGTTGGGTTTTTTCCAACTTACATGGGAGGCAAAAAAATAAATTAAATTTTCATTCTAATATATCAGGATCTGGAGCAGTCTTCCCCTTTTCTATGAGACCACCTTAATCAACAAAATATGGGTTAGGGTTAGGAGAGAAAAGGACACATTGAAACAATTTCAAGTTATCAAATAATTATTTAATGGTTCAAAAAGAAAAGACAACAGAGCATTTTTAAACTAGGTTATAAGGGAGTTAGGATTAGATTTCAGTTTTAGTATATTTTATGTTTTTCAATTTGAAAAGTAAAACTTTGAGCTTTGGCAAAATGGAACGAACCAGTAAAATCAGTTTGTGGAGGATAAAAGTTACATTTGTTTTAAAAAACATCATCCATTAAAAAAATTACATTAGGCAGATATTAAAAATTAATAGATACTGATGTATTAAAACAGAGAAAGAATCGCCTCAACTTTAGGCTAAGGATGATTCTTCTTGAGAATAATTTACATAGTGACTTTTGGCAAAATTAAATGGCAACCGGGTAAGCCAAATCTGCTACTGCAATCAAAAAAGAAAAGAGTTTTTTGTTCTGCCACTCATCTTTCATTTTCCATAGACATTTTGTACATCATACTTCTCCTGACACATGGAAAAATAATTATGGGACTTCAAAATTTGTGTGTGCATTACACCATGGTCAGGATATACGTAGACTAGGGGAACTCTCTGTATCACCTCCAGAGCACATTCCTCTTGTACTTAGACATCTGCTTCTTGGTCATAAATGAAAAGAAAGAAAACTTTACTAAAACTGGGCAGAAATACCCAAGACTATAGCAGTATAATAAGCAAAGAAGGTATAGAATCATAGAATGGTTGAGGTCAGAAGGAACCCTGAGAAATCATCTAGTTCCAAGTCTTTCTCAGCGAGCAGGAACTTTTTTTGCCAGATAAGAGCCGCATGCATATTCAGCTTTGTCAAAGGTGTGTGGATGGAAGGATTCCAAGCTTTTTGGAAGACTCCACAGGTTCCAGCTCCAGTTAAAGGGATGAAAAGGGGTGCCTCTTCAGGAGTAAGCATTCCCATTGTTCCTGCACTGCCAGTGTGGCATCCTTTCCTTGGCTTCATACCACAGCCACTGTGAGGGAGCAAAGCAGATAGCTCTTCCTGAAGCTCTCTCAAGTGGCCCAGATCAAGGCAAACACAAATTCAATTAAAATGATGTTTTGAAGGGTCCTAGTGTGTAACACCAAGAACAATAATCAGAACTTGAGAACTGTCTGAAAGGCAGGTCCCCAAGGGTTACAGTCAGTGGCACAGGGTCTAGTTGGGTGCAATTCTGTGCCGTGTGCTCTGGGATGACCCTAATTGAACAGGGAGGCTGGACCAGATGATCCACTGTGGTCCCTTCCAACCTGACACACCCTGGGATTTTGGCTTCATTCTAAAATCAACTGTTGTTTAAGATGGGTAAATAAGATTTAAAAAGCAACATTTCGCAAACAAGACTTGTGAAAGTTTGTGTACAGACAATTATATGAGATTTTGGACTGAACAATAAACAACACACACAAAGAAACATAGAAATGTAAGTTGAGGTACAGCACAAGTACAATTACAGGTTAATAAAACCCCAATGTCTTGATTTCCACATGTTCTCTCACAACTGCCTAGTCATAGTGAGCTTACAAGCAAAAATAGCATGAAAAAAAGAGATTTATCACATTACATTCAGCACTGAAACTACCGTCAGAAAATGCAGATGAATTTACTTTAACATTAGATATGAAAATGTTGCTATGTGACTAAACAAAAGATTTCAGATATCATTGTTGGGACTTTCAAGAACAAGAGTTTATTCTCACTAGAAAAAGTAAAATGCAATCCGACCTGTTTCAATGGAAATATCTGAATTTTTCTGTGGCATGTTATCTCTGAAAAATGGAAAATTTGTGTGAGCCAAACAGCAAATAATTGCTCAAGATATACTGAATTTCACATTACATAATCTGCACATTGTTAACCTTCCAGGAAGTATTAACCCAGGATACATTAACCCCCTTATGATAAGCAAAAATAACACCAAAAAACTATGAATGCAGTTATGAATATGTCAATTTTTAAATGTGTGAAAAAATTCTACTGCACAAAATGAAACATAAATTCAAAAAATACAAAATTTAAGCATAAATTAAGAATATTTAATGCTGCTACTTGAACAAAGTAATAAAAAATACCAATTGGACACATTAAAAATGTTTTTCACACTGTAAAATAGAGGGAAATTAATAAAAAAGCATTTCTAAATTGTGATTTAGAGACATGCATAGAAAGATGACATGTAGAACAAGGCATATGCAAGACTGGGCTAGATATTAAGATCTTTCTATTTAGATGTTTCATATTTAGCTGCATATGGACGTGCCTATGGCCCCATTATTGTCAATGGAAATCTAATCAACACATCTGGAGTCGAAAGAACAATTAAGTTCACCTCAGAGCAGACATTAAGGCTATGACCTTACTAGCAAATAAAACAGTTCCACAGTTTAGATACCTGTAATAGTTAAATTTAGATGTTTGATGTTACAGTGTAATCAATCCTTTCTCTCCTCAGCTTTGTGGGAAATTTATGGAGAAAAATACTTGTGAGAACTTAGAGAAAATTATTTAAACCTCCCTGATTTCAGTCAACCCTAGATTTTCACTCACTTTTACCCACATAAAAGCACAAGTGTGTTGTCTAAGCAGTCTGGTGTAAGTCATCTGTGATTTATGTCAATGGGAAAAGATATGGTTTTTGATTCCTCAGTACTTCTCTTGCTTTCTTACTTACTGGTGATATCAAATGAGTTTGTAGACTGCTGCTCAATACCATTTCAAAATCAAACATTTATTTCAGGGTGATTCTTCTATTTCAGAATTTAATTTCTCTTTTCATAATTCTTAGACAATGGGTTGTATGTTTCCTCATTTGAGGTATCTTTAAGATTACAGTCTGCCTTGCTTTTAGAATAACAGGAATAATATACACAACATGATGTTATCTTTATTGCCGTTCTTCTCTTATCAGACCACAGACCTTCTGATCTTGACAAAATCACATTCCTTGGTCATTCTCAATGTGGTTACTGTCAGTTGTGTTCTCTGCCATCAACCCAAAACAAACATTCTTTTAGCTCTTGCTTTGTTGTTTCTTATGGAACCATAGAATAGTTTGAGTTTGAAGAGACCTTTCAAGACCATCTCTCAAGACCAAGGACATTTTCAACTAGGTCAGGTTACTCAGAGCCTCATCCAACCTGCCCTTGAACACTTCCAGGGATGGAGAAGTATTCAAGAGCAGATTAGATTAAACACTGTGCTGCCCACCTCTCCAGGCAACATTGTTAGTCAGCACACAGTTTGTTAGTCAGGGAAAATGCACTCAAGTTGGTGTATTAAAATAGATATAAAAGCAAAAGCTCTTTCTTGGATTATACTTTTCAGGAAGTGGTAACAAAAATTAATCTAGTGTTCTGTTAACACAAGGCAGTCTGTTTTATATCTAGTGGAATTTGAATATGAATTTATAAAATTTACAGGTTTGAGAACATAGGGTTTATTTGATTTTAGGTGTAGATATGAAGTTTAATGATAAGAGATTTACTTTAGTTTGCAAAGCCAGATTATTTGGTAGAGCAGATTAGACCCATTCAATTTGTACTTGCAAGGTCAGGTCCTGAATACTCACTGCTTGCACTGGAAAAATCACGTATTATGATTTTGTGCTAGTTTATCTTGTGTATTTCATGTGATCATTCTTGTCTTGTGTCTAACTCTGTCCCAGTCAAACCAACATACTAATCTTCTATTCACTCTCCACAAATCTGTGATACCCAGCACTTCTCTTATGCATTTTTGTTTCAGAGCTCAGCTGCTGCACCAGGAGGCAGCTGCACTGGAAGCTGAGTCTACCAGATAGAGTGACTTTTTCTATCTGACTTCCTGCCTGGGCTGGAGTGAGAGCATAAACACTGCACTGGAAGGACTTCTGCAGGTAAGTGCTGATGTATGCCCAGCCTCTGGATCACTTCTGAACTCAGTGGGACACTTAGAGCATGGAAATTGTGCAGTCCAAACCTACTGGCTGGCTGGGGCATGCTAACTTCATCACCACCTGTGTTGGTCCCATCCTCCTTCCACTCAAATTCTGAGTTTTTAAAGAGAAAAATGGATGCTAGTTATGCTGTAATTACTATGAATTGATGCAGAAGTTTTAAATGAGGACAGCGCCATTCCCATGTATCACATGCTAATGAAGAGAGAGTGACTTAGAAATTAGTGTTAGAAATTTTTTACCTGAGCCTCTGTTAGGTATTGGAGAATTGGCTTAATTTCCTGCCATTCTCTGCTGTGAGCTCAGGAGTGTCTTTCTCCTTGGTATCCTGTAATACCTAAGGCCAAGGGGAACCCTGGCTCAGCAAGGGAGGCAAGTGGCCAGCAAGAATATGAAAACAACCATTTGCTTAATCCAAGAGAAGGCTAGGTAATTTGTCTAATAGTGTACCAAACATGATACTATGAGGACAGGCAAGCACCCAGGCAGGAAAGAGTACCATCTGGAATACAGTGTCACTGGAAAAGCAAAGTTTTGTAAAGTGTACACAGCATGCATTACTATGATTGGTAATAGGTTTCTTTCTGCTAGATGTCCTTCTGCAAGGAGGAGGTTATTATTCCCTGGAGATTAACTGATTCTGCTTGGGAAGAAAAATTTTCAAAGCTGATAGGATAGCTCAAGTGGAAGAGAGTGATGATCTGTTTGAACAAGCTTGGTTCCTGCACTTGAAGGAAAGACTGTATTCAATCTATGAAATCAGTCATTGAGTGGCTGAAATGTGACAGGGACATTGATAAATGTGATATAAGTGGTCTTTGTACAGACAGGCCACAGTTCCAGAGATGAAATTAAACCTAGGGTAGGATTCTGGGCAGGACTCTATAAAATAGCTTCATAATTATATCTCTTGATGCAGAATGGATTTTAAATCCAACCCATAAGATACCCCTGTTTGCAGAACACCCAGAGCCCAGCTGTGTACCCATAACATGGAAAAACATTAGAAGATAAAGCATATACAGTCTGATACTCTTACATTCTCATGGAGGAGAAACAACATTACTGCTCACCTGGGCTAGCTGTAGAGCTCCCTATGGACACTGAAGTTAGTTTTCCTTGGTTTCTGCTGTAGCAAACAGCCTTACACATTAGGGAATGGTTGTGTGCTCTTCAAAAAACCATTAAAAAATCCAGAAATATGGTGACCATCTCCAGAAAGGATGAAGGCATTTTCATATAATCTGGAAGATTTGTTTTGCTGCAAACCTTTAAAATGCCCTTTCTTTCATGACGTCATGAACTGTCCATGGTGGTCCTTCAAAGAAAGTGTGAGGCAAACAGCTGAAGTCAGTAACAGCTTCAAATATTCATTTAATCCTCCTCTGCACTCAGGGCACCAGACTTAAAAGCACTGAGTTACTAGCCTGAATACACCTTTAATATCTCATGGGGATGCTGATAAAAAGCATCAGCATAAGTGTGTAATTCCTTTAGAGTGGCCCTGTATCTCAGAGCTTATGCTATTCAGCTCTCAGGGAACTGTTGTGGTTTGCCTGATCCAGTTCTTAGGCAAAGAACTTGTTTAAAGGAAGATGTTTCAGGTGGAATATCTGCATCTGAAAGACAGCAGTGTCCAACTGTATCTTGCTGTATTTACTGTCTACTCAGGATGTAAGGTTACATTTATCAGAATGCATTTATTAGCAGTTTATCAAAATATTTGGTGTAGATCTGCTTTGCCAGTGAAGTATTTCATGTCTAATAAGCTTTGACATTTCCAACAGGTTGTGATTACAAAAAACTCAGTGTTAGAAACCTAACAGAAAAAAACATGGGAGGCAGAATGGTTGCCTTACTCTTTTGCTTAGGGACTTGGAAAAAAAGGTTGCAAAGAATTTAAATAAGCCATTATGACATGACAAAGACAATAAAGTGCAGCCAAAGTACAAACAGAAACACTTTGTGGTATTTACAAGATTAAATGGTTTATTTTTATTTGTGTGCCTCTCAAGGCATGGAAGACACAGTGGGATAGAAATATAAAACTGATGAATAAGCTTATTGCAGACCAATGGGGAAGGTTCAAGATAGAAGTATGATGGAAAGTGATGTGTTCATATCCTTAGAATAAGAAATAAGGTTGAAATATTATCTTAGTTTGAAAGACTGGTGTCTGCTAGGGAAGGCAGGAGCCTCCCTTGGAATGGATAATGCAAACTCTCTCCCTGTGAATTGTTATAGTCTTGAAATTAAGGGGCTCTCAGGCAAAGATATGAGGATAGGAACAACAGTTCTTTACTAGTGTACATAACAAGGCAAACAGATCAGCAATAACGATGGCATTGACAACAAACACAACCAGGACCCAGTCACTCTTCGCGGCCGCTGGCACTTTCCCCTTTGGTGCAGTTCCTGTCACGGGCAGGAGCGAGCCAAGGTCCCGGGGTGCTGGATGAGATGGATCCCCGGTTCCATGGCGGTAGCTGGAGCTGTGGAATGTCCCGGCAGGCGGGGGGTGAGGGACACAGCAGAAACCCAGAGCAGGAGCGGAGGAGCAGCGGGCGCGGGGCAGCTGCTCCCGGCTCCCGGCAGGGCAGGGGGAGGCTCAGGATTCCCGGGGCGCACCAAGAGACGCTGGCGGGTCCCTCAGGGCTGAGCCTGCCGTCCCCTGCCATGCCAAAAAGCGAGAGCCCAGCTGGGCCTGGCCCCGTCCTTTACCTGCCTCTGCTCTCGCAGTGTCACTGTCCCTCCAAAAGAAACTCCCCGAAAGAAAACTGCAGCCAGGTGCCGCACTCTTCCCCGACTGCAGCTACTTTTGTCTTTCTTAAGAACCCATAAGTATCTCGTAATTAGTTTCCTAGCGACTTTTGGGATAAAAATCTATAAGAAAGAAACTCCATCCGCCAACAAATATGTAATTTCCTATTATATAGATGTATCAACTTACAAAAAAAATGCATAACAAAATTAACTCCTTTTGCATATGCACTTCAGCTCCAAGTAAGGAGTAAAAGAAAAACTAGAAAAACAACTGAATTAAGAAAACATGTTCAAAACATTTAGTGGTGTGCTGGTCTTGCAACTTTGTGCCCTCTCCCGAGGGCAGAAATTGATAGCTGGAGTGAAAACCTCTTGCAAGATTTCGGCTAAAGCAATCAATTTCTTTGAGTGCAGAAGTGTTAAGTGGCATTTGAGTCAATCTAAACCTCAGAAATCTATCAATGTGCAAACACTACAAATGAAAACATTATTTTCTCTCATTTATTTGTTTGCTTTTGTTGTGAGAAAGCTGTAATTTTAAAAGATTTAATTTGTAGTTTGCCTGATTGTATAGCCGACTATTGAATTTAAATATCATTAGATTAGAATTGCTGAACTGGTAAATACAGTCATTTACAGACAATTAGCTGCTTGCTGCTGTCTTTCAGATGCTGATCACCATGAAATCTAACTCCCATCCCATGTCTGTGCAAGCAGTTCCTGCTATCCTCCCACTGCTGCCTATTCTTCTGGACCTCAGATTTCATAGTCCCATTTCAGCAGTAAGTAAAGATTTGACATTGTTAACAAACTTACAGCTATCTGCTGCCTGAATAACAATGATGTTGTGCAGTAAGCACAAATTGGCAGAAAGACCATCAGCCAGGTCTCAGACGATCTGAAATTTAACAGGTATCAAGAGATTGTCTTTTCCCAATATATTTAGCAACAAAAACTTGCTAAACTATTATCAAACAGCCTTATTTGTTATATTCTCATGGAATCTTGTAGGTATGGATTTGTCAAAGTTGAAACCATCTAAACTTGATATATCTAAAATTCCTTCTGAATCTGTATCTGGTTTATCATCTGTATTGTCTGAACAGCTAGTGATGGTTTCTAGAGAGCACAATACACCTCAGAATCCACATGTCCTGCAGTCTGCCTATTTTCCAAGAAAGACAATTTAACAACATTGATAAAAAACAATTAAATTCCACAAAATATTACCATACTTAAATTTCGCACAGTAGTCAAGGAGGAAGCACACTCTAATGAAAACAATGCAGAAAAATTAAAAAAGAGTTACAGAGCTTGGAAAAAATAAATTTTTTATTATTACCAAGAAGTCTCAGTAGTACTGTCTTTTCTAATCTAGTTTTGTGGCCTCATCTTTAGTAGTGTGTGCAGTTTTAGTTGCTGTAAGATAAGAAAGATGTTAAACTATTAGAGAGCAACCAAAGATGGTGACCACTGACTCAGCTTGAAGGAATGGCCTGAAGTTGTGCCAGGAAAGATTTAAGTTAGATACTAGAAAAAGGTTTTTCATCCAGGGGGTGCTTGGGCATTGGAACAGGCTTCCCAGGGGAGTGATCACAGCACCAGCCTGACAGAGTTAAAGAAGTGTTTAGACAATACTCCCAGGTACATGATGTGATTCTTGAGGATGATGCTCTACAGGGCCCGGAGTTGGACTTGATGGTCCTTGTGGGTCTCTTGTATCTCATATTCTATGATTCTGTGGTTTTATTATTAGTTTTCAATAGTTTCTAAATCCTTCACTATATTTAGGAGACATCCTATAAACTAAGCATTAAAGATGTGAAAGAGTATCTGTTTCTTTTTCCTTTTCCTGACTACCATATCACCTTCCCTTGGCTATTCAACAGCACAATGCCTTCTTATCTATTAGGAAAACATATACTAAAAGAGTGGGCAAAACTCCAGTTCAGCCTCATCACTGAAAGTAATGAAGTCTACTAACATGGGCTCTATTCATATTCCCTCCACTAATACCTTTCTTGTCACTTGCTGTGGTCTAGATTGGAGCTCTTCAATGGAAAGGAGAAATGGTCTTTGTTATAAATGAATAATCCAATTTAATAATTAAAGAAATTTATTAAGTAATCAAAGTATAAATTTGGAAAAGGCCACAAGCAATTTGACTCTGAGCCAGGTGATCAGAGTCGGGGAAACCTGAGATTTTGGCCTCTATTGCACCAAAGTCCCCGTGGGTCTCTGAAGATCGTTTTCAAGGGGTTCATTCTATACAGTCTTTTGGGCTCTGGAAGGAGGCTCTTCATTAGCATATTATCATAGTTTTTCTTTTTTATTGCTGCTGCATTTCTCAGAACTGATGAAATCCTGTCAGGTGAAAATCTTCTGGGATAAACTTCTGGCGTCAAATATTATCTTACTGATGTCTATCAAATGCCTCCTGCTGGAATCTTGTCAGATGAAAAAATCCCTTGGAATATACATCTCTGGAGACAGTGTCCACAGTGTCCTCTTGGTATTTGAATCTCAATCCTTATCACTTAGCCTGTTACCACTTCTTGCCTGACAAACGCTGTGGTTTTTAATTTCCTTCAGCACAAATTATTTTATAACATATATTACAGTCTGAAATTTTCATTCCCTACACTACTTAAAATTAGACAACGGCCTCAGTCCTGAAAGCTGGTTAAGTGCAGGGAATAATCCTGAAGAGTATCAATAATTTTTTGGTAATTTACACTTCTGTTACATTACTGAGGGTTTACAGAAGCTCATCCATCCTAAGATCTTGCATACGAGATTGCCATCACCAGCCTCACACACAAGGCTGTCAGTGCACACCTCGTGATGTGTCTTGCCAATGAAGAGAGCTGAGGTATCTAATGGTCTTTTCATTTGGAGTTTTATGTGTGAGTATGGTTTTTGGATGGAAACCTCTCATTTCTGGGAATCAGACTGACCCCATCATACAACTCTGCCATCGAATGACAAGAGCTTCTACTCAGTGCCAGAGCTGAGACAACATCAAACCAGTAATTTCATCACTAGCCTGCAACCACTATCCAATCACTATCCAGCCACAAATAGAAAGTCTAACCATGACATATGCTCATTTTAGAATATGAGTGAAGTTCATACTTGCAACAAAAAAAGAGTTGAATTCTTGTGTTGAAGTATAAGAACAGCTGTGCTAGATCTGTCTAGCTTATTTATTTGTCTCTGACAGTGGCTACTAGTAGATATTTTGAGAAAGACAAGCACAGAATTATTTTTTCCTATAAGTGTCACCAGTCTGAGGCTTTGGGACATTCAAAACAGAGATCTTGCATCAATTCATCCATTTTGTCAAATTGCTTTTTGAGCCTATTTATATTTCTGGCATCCACAACATCCTATAGGAAAGAGCATTACTCTTTTATTATGTGTCACATGAAGAGATACTTCCTTTTGTTCTGAACCAATTGCCTAGTAATTTCATTGTGCTCCACCTTGTCTTTATGTCATAGAAAACAATCAAGAGTTATTCCCTATTGACCCTCTCTATGCCTTTGATAGTTTCTGTACACCTCTCTTTAACTTCATAATTCTTTTCTTTCATAATTCTCTCCAATTTTCCCCATTTTTTCCTATCAATCTTAGTTTATTTAATTCCAAATCTCAGTTATACTTATTTTCTGATTTTCCTCTTTGGAGTAGGATCACAGTATCTTGTTTACATTTGCTTCTTTACTGGTTTCATAATAGTTCTTGATATTCTATTTTCAGCTTTTATATTTTTTTAACATTGAAAATATGTTTTCTGAGAACTTTAAATAAAATCTACTTCCAGGATCACCTTTGTAATGGTCAGTTGAAGTCTAGTATTTATAAGTTTAAATTTAAACCTTATGGTTTGTTCCCCTTCACACTGATAGGTATGGATTTGCTTTCATGAATGATGAATTTTATTTGGCCCTCTATCATGCATACACGGGGGCATATAAGACCATTATGCAACTTGCCTTGCCATTTCCAGTGTTGATTATTGTAATGAATTTTAGTCCATTTTCCCTTCACTTTTTATTTCTTAACCAAATCATTTAAGAATATGTTTAATATCATATGTCTAAACACAGATACCTGAGAGACTCTTCTGGTACCTTCTTCTTTGTGAAAAATCTGCCATTTCTTTCTGATATTACTTGATTATTCTTTGACCAGTTACCATGAGAGGAATTTCCTTCTTCCTCTCTTGACACTGAACTTTTTTTCAAAAGAGTCTTTGTGACAGAATCTTTTCAAAGGCTTTTTGAAACTCTAAATTCATTGAGGAGAAGAAATACTGATTCAGTGAGATAATTATTGTTCATGATAATAGAAATAATTTATAGTTTGGGGCAGAATTCAGCTATGTTTACACTTCTGAAAAGTCCTGGCTTGACATCAGCCAGACTCTAATCTGTCATGAAGAAAAGCTCAAGGAAGTAGCAGAAAGCTGGGTTTTGAGTGTTTCTAAGCAATGTATTCAGCTGATCACCTGTCTGTGGTTCAGTGGGCTAAGCAACCCTGTAGGTGGTTAACACGGAAGGATTAAAGATGGGAAATGTAGTTTTTAAAATTATAGGAAATGTCTAGAGATTTGTAGTAACTACCAGTTTAGAGAAAGGCTATCACTGTAATCAGAGATAAATGTCAGTATATGCCTTATTAACAGAACTTTCTTAAGATTGAGCAATTTCTTAGAAAGCTACCCTAAAAGAGGGCTCTTCAAACTTATGGGAAGCTAGGCTGATTGAGATTCTGTTTAATCTCCTCCCATTTTCTTGGACAGCAGAACTATAATTTCTGTATTTTATATTCTTGGCTCCTGAAGATACTGTGTTTACTCAACAGAGATACTTTTTTCTCCTCGAGGCCTCTCTTGATTTTTTTTATTGCTCTTTGCCTTATGGGGTAGACATACAGGGGCACACTGATAAAAGTAGCCCATTTGGGATCATGGGATAGCAGACAAGCAGAAACGTCACAAAATGTGTATGTATATGGTCTTCACTGCAGGAAATAGGTACCAAGTGAATTTTCATTTCATCATGCAAAAACAGCATGCAGAAAAATATTTTGAGACCTATAAGTATATATTGTTCTCTCAGAAAAGCATCCAGAATTCCAGAAGTTTTTACAGTGGAATATTTTCTAACCTGATTACAAATACAAGCAGCTCAGCAGTCCAGACTGCAATAGTTTGAATCTAAAATTGAGTAACTTTTGCCCTTGTACTTGTTACTGATATTTTTAGAGTATACAAGCTGACTTTAGGGATACCTGGTTTCTTAAATATCATCTGACATCCATGACTGTGCTGGCCTGGACTCTGTAGAGCTATGCCTTTGACCTCCTTATATTTATTTCTGGGACCAGTAAATCCCAAGATTTAAACTATGCTTTATCCTCCTTCTGCCAAAAGTAACTATAATAGAGCCTAAAGTATTATGGGTCTAAAAGCCTTAATTTGCCTGGAATTTTCCTCCTGCTGTGAGAAGCAGTGCTGTAAGCTCCCTGCCCTTCAGTCAGGTACAGATGCTATGGATAGATCAGACCCACTTAGCCTGTGGATGATTTGTGGCAATAAGGCCAACACACACAGGAGCACAAGAACAGAAAGTAAGTAAAGCTCCCAACAAAAATAGTCAGAATTTTTCTATTTCAGATTTCATGGAATTTATTATTATTAAGTATTTTATTCATGTTCTTTACAATAATAGTTATATTTTAAGTTATTAAAATTATTTGAGGCTGATGCTATACTATGTCTAAAAGATGTGTAAATCCCAGGAAAGGATAATTTATATCTGTTGTGCTGCAGTCTGCTTTCAGTCCACTGTGGACAAGCATATGAGCAACAAATTATTCTGCTCATGCCTCTTCTGGAAATAAAGCATTTGGAGAATGAAAGCAGACTATTTCACTGGGCTGTGAAGACTGAAAACAATAGAGATCTTGACCCCATAGAGTAATAATTATAATGTGTACTGGGATAAAGGTGACCTGAATTTTGAAGTGCTTCTGTGATGAGTGTTGGTATTAGAGCATCATAGGTAATGTATGCAAAACACCTTTGGAAAAGTATCAGTGCTTAGAGCTCTGGTTGCTCTCTTGTTTGCCCAAAAGAGTGTGTGTGCTTACTTTGTCATATTCCCTCATGCATTTGTGTTTTGTGGCCAAATGACTGTGTTCTTCTGTGTACAATAACAACTAGAGCAAAAGTTATGGCAAATACCCTTTTTATCAAATTAGCCCATTGTTTGGTGCTTAAGGTACAATCCAAAATTATTTGGGTTTAAATTGCCTCAATTTAGTGCTGAGGTCCCACCTCCACCTTGCTGAAAGAAATGTGGCATCAAATTGATGTTCATGCATAAAATTTAAAGGATAGATTTGTGTCCTCAATTTTCATATTTTTTAAAATATAAACCTCACTGCTTAGTTTTTTAAAATGTGACTATAAAAACAAGACATCTATGAGTAAGTCTTCACTTTTGATCTCTGGGGATAGATGCTTAACTGCTGGTTTAAGAAAGGAATCCAATCTCCAATAGAGACCAGATTGTCTTTTTTAAAAAAGAAATAAGTGGTTCCTTTTGTCTAACTTTAGAAAACTTACTTTTAGCATACACTGGGGTTCAGGGTGATTCCATTTTCTCTACTTCTACCTTTTTCTATAGGCTGTTTACAAATTAAGGGTATCTAGCAGACCAGGTATTTGCTGTGGTGATTAGATATTTAAGCAGGATACTTAGGTTTACNTCCTCCCAAAAATTCACAGATCTGTAGAATTTGAGAGTATCTCAGAGATATCTGTGTTCCCAATTCATCTCAGAAGAGCAGAGTATCTCCTGTAAAACTTACATTCCTTGGCTGCTTTTCTTCAGAAATAGCAGACCTCTATACAATCTCCATAATTGCAAGAGACTACCTTAGCCAGTCACTACCCACAGCCAGCAGTGGGGACATTGAGTAATGCCAGGTCAGACCCTAGGGCAATCAAGAAAATATATTTTTGTTTTAAATGTAATGTCAAGAATTCTTATTGCTAGAAAATGTTTGACAGAAAAGAAATAAACCAATAATCATGTGAGTCGAATTTTACACTGAGCTGAAAGAGTGTTCCAGGAATATCACTGAAGATAAACATTCAAAGGGAGTTTCTGACAATCAGGTATGATTCTCAGCTGAATAATTAAATTTCAGGTTCATTTTGCTGCCTTTTATTAACATACAATTTGACTTCATCTTTCCTTTTCCTTTTTTCCTCACAATTTACTGTATTTAATATACTGTATTATAGTGCCTGGTGCTATGTTTGAAAAACTTCTGCTGAGGTAAAAAAACAATCTATTTTATACTTGCACAGCACAAGCAGACTAGACCTTAACTGAAACATCTATAAAGGAGAGATAATAATAGTTTAATACATGGCAAGGTAAGATATTATGTCCAGTGTTTATATATATATCTATATAATACTAAGATATAGAATAGTCATTTAGAAGGTTTTCAAGATAGATGAAATGTAATATGAGATAAAACTTTCTACTGTCAAACTTGTAAGATGTTTTTGATAACACTGATACTAGTATAGCCCTGGGACCGATTTTTTTAATTGTAAGAAAGCTGCAATAAAGAAAAACTTGTAATAAATGTTGCTGCTGCTTCATGGTGAGACATGTCAGGGTTCTGAGAGCATGAATTGACTTTAATGGCTCTTGTGAGCCTCACCCTTTACCCCAGGGACCCCTGCCCTTTATTTCTCTTGAGCCTGAGCTGTGGAGTTGGGCTCCCAGCTCACCTCTCTGTGTTGGCTGGGTCTCAGTGTGCCTGACCACATGTTTCATGTCTGTTTGTAGCTGGAACAGGTAATTTTAAGGGGAAATTTTTGCCAGAATTTAAAAAAAGAAAACAAAAACAGCCTTGCAGATATTATTGTCTTGATAGTTACAAAACAGAAAAGAAGAAAAAAAAAGAAAAAAGAGTGGGCATGTTTTATTCACAGGATGTTAAATGCCACTTTTTATTGATTAATTCTTTGCTTTACATAATCGAATACTGTCATGTTGAAGCATTAGATAAAAAAAAAAAGATATTTCCATCTGAAAGGAAAAAAGTAATAGTGTGTAATAAATTTGAGTCAAGCTGTGTTCTGCTGAGCTCCGTGTGTGCTGTCCAGGGATGTGGCTGTGGCAGAAGACTTTATGAGCAGTTCAATGTTCAGTCTGGATGATGAGGAAAGCTGCTCTAAAGTAATTTCTTTGATCACGAGAAACAGTGGTGTTTCTTCAGCACTGTTTTGCTTTGCTCTAATCCGTTCCTGCGTCAGTAACTCTGGCTGCTTTGTTCTGCCATAAACCCTGGAGTGCACCATGCCTGATGGGGTCATGTGTATGCAGGTGGTTTAGAAAGTGACAGTCCAACTTTGCACCACCATTTAATTCCTGGAAGGAATGGTTCCTTGCACCATATACTGTCACAGCCCATGAGTATGACCACACATGGTCCCATTTGCTTTAATAAACCAAGAAAAAATATTTAGAAAACTCACAGGATCAGATGATTTTCTAGCTCCAGAAAAACAAAAAGAAAAAAAAAAGTTTTCTTTACTGACCTCAGAAATGTACTCAAAACACACGCCAGAACAAATCTTTTGCCTGCAGAAAACTCACTCTTTGAATGAGAAACATAAATTACATAAAAGGCATCAATCAGGCTGTGGGAAAATGTCTATTCTGATCCTGTCTCAGCTGAAGCCACTAATGGCCCCAAATGTGCCATTTAGTTCTCTATAACTTGGCTGCCAAAACACTTGAGCATTCAATTTCTAATCTACTTTCAGACAAGACTGACAAGATAGTCCGTGACAGAGGTGATACCAGCCCAAACACCTTTGCCTGAAATCAACTGGAAAATTCCTCACAGTTTTCACCAGCAGCCTCCTACAGACTGACAGACAGACAGATGACCAGCCTGGGAATGCCAATGTTTTCAACCATCTAACAAAAGATCACTGCTGTTTAATTTGTTAGATTTGTAATGCTACCTTTTCGCTGCCATGTACTTTCTGTCCTAAACTACAATATGTATGTTTCAGATGTGCTGTAATACAGTGGAATACAAATGTACTTTCCTGTGATCCCTAGCAAATTAGGTGGTGATGAGTAATCTGTCCTTTCAGGCTCTCGCTAGGAACAGTTCTGCATTTACAGCTTAACAGATGTGTCAAGCAGAAAATAAGCTGCATCAAAGTAGAATATTAAACAACAGTTATCTTGCAATTTGATTTAAGTAAATTTTAACTGCCAATTGCTGATCTTCCAGATTTCTCAATATCACATTTTTGGTGAACCTGACTCCTAATTTAAGATGTCTAAATGGAGAACTAGTATTTTTACCTCCTTTTTCCTTATGTGTGATATTTGATACATATAAATACATATCTGATGCTTTTGCATACAAAACTAGAATATTTGCTTGTCTTTATTGTGTTCCACTCATGTTTATAAAGAATAAAACATCAAGACAGATATCAAATCTTCCATACATTACACCAATGAAAATTTGGTAATGCAGGATTTGGATAGACAGGGCCAATGTACAAAGACAAGTATGAGGTACAATAAGAGTAAGTACGGGGTCCTACACTTGTGTCAAAACAGCCCCAAGCTGCATTACAGGCTGGGGGCAGAGAGGCTAGAAAGATGCCCAGCAGAAAAGCCCTGGGAATGCTGGTCAACAGCAGCTGGACATGAGCCAGTGTGTGCCCAGGTGGCCAGAAAGGCCAATGGCATCCTGGCCTGTGTCAGCAATAGAGTGACCAGTAGGTCCAGAGAAGAGATTGTCCCTCTGTTCTTGGCACCAGCACTGGTGAGGTCACAATTTAAGTGTTGTGTCCAGTTCTGGGCCTCTCACTTGCAAGAAAGACATTGAGGGGCCTAAGCATGTCCAGAGAAAACAAAGGAGCACAATTCCTAGAAGAAGCAGCTGAGGGAGCTGGAGCTGTTTAGCCTGGAGGAGAGGAGGCTCAGGGGAGACCCTTCTGTTCTCTGTCACTCTCTGAAAGGAGCTTGTAGCCAGGTGGGGTTTAGTTAGTCTTTTCTCCCAGGCAGCCAGTAACAGGACAAGAGAAAATGGGCCCTGGCTCTGCCAGGAGAATTCAGGCTGGCCATCAGGAAGAATTTCTTCATTGAATGTTGTCTTAGGTTGCTACATAAAATGTACCCAAATGTATGCGTTCTATCACCATCTTCATAAGCTGTTAAAACAAGGTGGAGCAGTGTTCTTTATCCTTCTGTGGGATATTTTCTGCTAATTGGCCATTGAGTCTCACTGCATGACTGAGATAATTTACATTACATCCTACTCAGGTGGAAGAGCCAAGCATTTCCTATCTGGATATAATCTGAGACTTGGAACACCACAAGCAGCTTTATTTACTGAATTCCCAGAGGACAAGAGCTCCACAGCCACCACTGGACCTTTAGAGGACTATCAAAGATTTCTACAGGATCATTGCTTCAAACACAACCACATCTGTCTCTCCAAAAGGGCTGCAGTCACCATTTAATTGGACTGCTGCCAACACCCTGACCTACATGGTGTCAGGTTGTATTCTGACTCTGCCAGTGTTTCTGTATTACTCAATTTGTTTTAATTTTCCTACTGAATAGTATTTCTAACTTGGGATATCCCACTGATTTCCTTTCAAACTAGTACAAGGGTGACCACAAATGTTGGAACAGGCTGGACAGGGAGGTGGGCACCATTCCATGGGGTATTCAAGAAATACCTGGGCACTACACTTAGTGCTATGGTTAAGTTGGAAACATGGTGTTTGGCCAAAGGTCGGACTTGATGATTTTGATGGCCTTTTCCAACTTTAATGATTCTATAACTTTAAGATTATATGATTTCTTAAAAATCCTTCCTTCAGTTAAGTTACATTAATTCTTTATATTGATAGAAGGTATCATACAACATTTTAGTTTGCAGTCCTACAGACGCCAAAGATGGCATGCCCATATTACCATGGGCAGGAAATAGTTGTGATGATTCAGTAGTATTATTTTTAGTGACTATAGAAATTGAAAGTGAATTACACAGACAAGAATTTCAGAAAGTTAAATGACCCTTATGCAGTGAATTCTCATATGGGCCAATCTTTGTTTTAGTTTTTGGGTTTGTTTAGAATTTCACTAGGAAGAAAACATCTCACCAGAGCTAAGTAAGTCAGATGGCACTCCTACAAGATGCCGTTCACCTTCCTGCCAAGGTCAGCAACTTACACAAATAAAGCCTCAAAAAATAAGCTACAAAACTCTAATGAATCAACAGAGCAGACACTTTTTTCTAAGTTTTTTTTCCCCAGTCTAGTTGAGAATTGATTGACTATTTTACACAGGACAGAAACCACCCTTGATTTGTCACCACATCATACTGTTATTAAAAATCTTAGATGAGAGATTGTAACCTTTGTCACTGTAGTGGGCCCATGACTGGGGAGCCAAACACTGGCAATTTTCCATCATGTTTGTTATGTGAGACAGAGTTGCTTTTTACCTCTGAAGAAAGAGTTTTCCTAAGATCTAAAAACTATTTTCAGCAAGGTGGACACTAGTCACAGCCTGGTTGTCTACACTACACTTTGTTCAGTGGCAGAAACTGTGTTATGGGGGGAATCATTGCAGGCAGGTACATCATCTTGGAGTTTTCCAGCCCTGAGTTGCCCTTGAAGAAATACCTGCCTTTGTTCATCTGCTAGGGAATTAGAGCACTTGCCCAAGAAATGCAAGACCTTGGCCATCACCTTTGTTCTGGGAGATGATGAAACCACATCCTCCTTGTCTCAGAGTCTGGGGAAGCACCAGGCAGGCAGATAATCAACAGTGCAGATGAAGTTGGATCACTATGCCTAAAAGACTGTAAAAAATTCATGGAGCCAGGAAGACAAAAACTTGTCTTCTCGGAGGAAAAATGAGGAAATGTGTATTACCAATACTGTTTGTGCTTTATATCCCATGTCCCTTAAATGGGTATTGCAGAGCTCAGATCAGGAACTGGGAAAACACTGCTGTAGATGTTTCTGCCCTTGTGTTTGCTCTCCCAGGTACTGCACACTGTAAGGCACCAAATGCAGACAAACCTTGTATACACAAGGCCTGAGGGTCCTGCTTGTGTTCAGCAGCTGAAATATTGCTTGAAGATGAGGGAATCTCAGTGGCAGGAGAGATCACTTCTGATCCAGGCACATTCAGCCCCAAAATCAAGATTATAGGTGGGTGGGATTGATTTTGGCCACCCTGACACTTGCGTGCTTGAATTTATCCATGAATTGTTGTATTTCAGAAACTATGTGCCATAGTGTTGGACTTCATTGAAGCCCATGGGTAAAATGTTGTGAAAAAATATATTAATAATGCAGTTTATTACAGATCCTGGCCTATTAAATTGAAGGACATTAAGTAGTGAAATAAATTATTAAGAAAAATAGACAATCCTAGACATTCTCTTGGGGAGAAATCTATTTTGTGCTCAGCCACAAGCTCAGTAGGGATGAAATATGATCCATTTAACACAGTTTGAAATGTTAAAGCACTCATTTGATCACATTGTATGAACTGCATGTTTCAACACAGTGTTTAAAAATAAATATTGCAGAAATGTACAAGAAACATGCAAACAACCATTTCCCTTGTGGGAATATTCAGCACCTTTTTGTGTAAAAAACTAGTTTTATCACCTCAGAAAATTCTTCTAAAGCTAGTCACAGTTGTACTGATGTTGGAATTGTCCTCATTAGCAAGCTAAGAGATGCTCCTCTTTAGCATTCAGAACCAACTCCAACACTTCTATGAAGAGATAATAATGAAGAGAAGATGTGACAAAGAAGCCGTCCCTCCTGTAAGAGACAGTTTAGATATGAAGAGATTAATAATTGTCACTGGAGAATCTGAACCAAGAATCAGTCTTCCAAACCTTCCCAGTTGATAATGGCATAAAGAAGTCAAAACCAGATTATAATAAAAATAAAACAATCCTGGAATCCTCCATTTTTTTTTTTAGGTATAGGTTTTTGTTTGTCAAAAATTAATGAGCTTTGTACAACTGCATGTTCTGAGGTAATTCTGCATATATGGTGATTTTTTTGAATCCTCCGTAATAACGGGAAGTTCTATCTGATTTCTACTACACTGACAAAGTAGTGAGCATTTCAAAAATAATTAAGCCCCAAAATGTATGCAAATAAATTAACAGTTAGAGGAGAGGAAGTCTGTTTCTTAAAGTCCGCAACAGGAATGTATACTCTATTAGAATGTACGTGAAAAAGGAGCCTGAAGTCTGGAATGAAAAACTCCACTTGGGCAGTGCAGTTTGTGAAAATCAGTCTTTCCTGTGCCTTGTCTGGCCAAAGTCAAACAAGTTCAAGGCACAGATTTATAAGAAAAACAGACTTTATCACCTTCAATGTTCAGGAATATAATTTTTTTACTTAGTAAATAATTTATTCCTTCATTTTTTACAGCCTAATGTGACTCTGTTTTTGTCTGGGTTGGGGACCAGAAATTCAGTAACACTACGAGAAAGGCCAAGGCATTTCTGAGCCAGTCTAAAGCAGAAAGTCTGGTTAGTCATGTGGAAATAAATTTGTGATGCAATTTGTAGTCCATCAACTAAATCAAATAGGTTTTGATAATATGCATCCATTATAGTGTGTCTTGTTCCAGTCTTTCTTTGGGTTGTTTTTAGATGGCTGTTACCTTCATATAAAATATATTAATCTTAATTATCTAGTCTAAAACTTTTCACTCTCCACGATGCATCATTTACAATGAAAGCCCACATCGCTAGGGCTTCAACTTTTTCACAATTCTGATTGAAGAAAAGCCTTTTCCTGGTTGCTAAATCAGAATCTCTGTTAACTGTGAAAGCATGTGTGAGAGTTCAAGGACACTGTATGGATGTGCGTATACATTTAGGCTTCATGAAGCAAAATCTATTAAACTATGGAGATACTTAAAAATGCTTTAGTCCAAGGACATCCTCATCACTGAAGCTGAACCAAAATATTGATCAAAGTATAGTTTGACTGTGTCAGTATTACAAATGTACAACTGAGGTAAAATTTTTTTTCTCCTTTCTCTGTTTTTCTATGATGCACAGTAAATCAAATTTTCTAAATGTTTCTAGCAAACAAATGGTATCCTCAGCAGCTACCATTTAAACTTGAGAATTTTTGCAGTGGGATTTCCTAAAAGGCCTCATAGAATAAAAGGTTCATTGTTTGAAGCCAAGTTCAACTTTTGATTAAGACTGATCAAAATAGTTTATACAGATTTTCATAAGCTTTTTGCTCGCACTGTGTATTTTTTGATCACAGCTGAAAAGCATGATTTTAATAGAGAAGTTGAATAAGCAGATTAAAGTAAGTCACAGGGTCTGCCTCATTCCAATAGTAAACAAAGTAAACTACTTTAGTTAAGGCAAGATAGGTAATATGTATAGCATGTGTTATCACTGTTCAGTTTGCTTATTCCTTTACATTCATATTTAAAATAGCCAGCATATCATAGATGAAAAGAAAGATTATTTTTTATTAAGCAGCTGATCCCCTTGATATGCTTTTTTGCAATTTCTTCTGATGAAGTAAGACGAGCTGTTGCTGTAAACTCTAATTCTAATCAACATCCCCCAAACACCCAGAAATCAATAATTTGTTTACAAGACCCTATCAGGAATGACTGAGCTAATCACCTTGTCTACATCAATTGTGTAAGGACAAATCCATGCTCCTGTATATGCCTATGCTAACTACAGGTTGATTTCATTGACTCAAGTATTCAGCATTAGGGGAAAGAAGTGGTAGGAAAGAGACTGGCAATACCAGTATCGCAGGTGATGTGTGCAATGAGGCACATAAACATAGGGTTGAATGGGTTCCCAGGCTTGGAACTGGCAGGGAATTTTGTTCAAAGTTCAGTGACCACAGACTACAAAGGACTTTGGAGGTTTTCTGGCTTTGCTAAAATCATGCGTGTATATTTACACAATCACATTCCTTCAAGGGCTGAGAGGAAGGTGCTTGGTGACCTTGGCTGCTCTTTGTCCTACTGCTGTGGCCTCCAGGATGTTGCTCTTTCTGAACTGCCTTTGCTAATTGGCAACCTCCAACATGTGAAAGATGGAAGAGCATTAGTTGTGGGTACACGATTACTGGCAACTTTGATATTAATCAGCAAGCAATCATACCTTCCAACCAAACACCAATTCCAGACTGCTGGGGAAGAGACAGTCAATCTCACTGGGCAATTTTTATGTAAAAGAACTCTACTGCTTTTCTTGTAGCATTTTAGGCTTCAGGGTATTTCTGTAATGAAGGATTTAAAATCATGTGACCCTTGGCCAGAGATTGGGTTCAGTCACTAATGCTGCAGCTCAAAATGTTTGAAAGTGAGTGACCATGCCCCATCACTGGGAGTGTTCAAAGCCAGGCTGGACAGGGCTTTGAGTAACCTGGTCCAGTGGAAGTTGTCCATGCCCATGACAGGAGACATGCAACTACACGACCCTTAGGGTCTCTTCCAGACTATTCTGTGATTCCATGATTCTATGACCTAGAGTTCTTGGAGTCTTCAGGTGGAGCAAACGCCCAGTCGCAGTAAAGTAAGTTCTATTAAATTGAATCTCGTCATTACAACAACATTTATGCAGAGACAGCGTCGCATTGTAACACGTTAATTATTATTTATTTTTTCAAAGTGTTTTTCCAGATGAATGACTAATCTCGGCAGCCCGCCGGGGATGCGGGTATCCGTGGTTACCGGAGTTGCCTAGCGACTCCTTCCTTCCTCCCTGCGCTGCCGAGCGAGCGCTGCTCCCGCCGCCCCGCTCCGCTCCGCGCAGCCCCGGCTGCCGCCCCTGCTCGCCTGCCTCCACACGGGAGAAGCTCCTCTGCAGCCCAGATCAGAATTAGGGTTCGTGGTTTTATACGAAAAAAAAAGGGAAGAGGGAGGTGGCCAAAGAAAGGCTCTGGTCTCTCTAACAGCAACAAAAATCCAGTTGTGGCTCCAGGCAGGATCTGAGTCAGTCTGTTGATGTAAATCCTCGGCTGTGCTGTAAGACACAACTTTGCACAAAAGTTCATTTAGGGCAGGATTTAAGGGTATTGATTCATTTCTCAGCCAGACATAGAACAAGTACTAATAGACTAGGGTTTGGCTCCATTACTGGGTGAAATGAAGCACAGTTTCATTTAGAAAAAAAAGTATTATTTATGTCATTTCAGAAACAGAAGATGCATTTATCTTATAAATGAGACTTTAAAATACACTTATAAAAAGGCTATGAGTCAGATTCTCCTAATTATGTCAATTTAGGCTGAGTTAATTGCAAATTTAGAACAATAAATTGTACTGGACCTGGTTATGAAGGTCTTCTCAAATGCTGCTGGTTTATGCATGCCATGACTCACCAGCATCCAGTCATGGTATACAGAGGTCTGCAATTGATGTCATAGAGTTGGACTTTGCTTTTCAGAGCATTTTCTCATAACAATGACTTGCAAGTACTTTTCACCTGAGCACTCAGGATGGTACTTGTGGTCTAGCTGGATTGCTTACACAAACAAGAGAACAAATTGCTTATGTAAGTCAGGCACTTCTGGTACAGTCTTTTCTGTAAATAGGGATGCCCTTGTCTTCCTCCTCAGCCTCCCCTGCTGCAGCACTCAAAAGCCTTGCTGTAGTAACGGACAAATGAAGACCTTTTCTGAGCTTACAGTCCCGAGTTTGTCCTTCCAAGCAGTGTTCTGCTGAACAAGAACTCCTTTAGGAGGTTGCTTTCTGGAGTATTGATCTGTTTTTTGGCCTCTGGTACATTCAGAGGTGCATTCTAATTAATGTTCTTTTGCAGTAAATCCTTGAAAGCACCATTGTTTCCTGATTAATTCTTGCTCATGACTTCCTTGAGGTTAGTGCCATGGGAGGTGTCTCTAAATCTTCTAGAGTAATAAACTCAGTCATCTGTAGTGCTAGATCATTAACCTTGTCCCTGGTTTGGGCTGGATCAGCTCAGACTCCTCCCAGCAGTTCTTGGGCACTACTTGGGAGTTGGTACAGAACAGACACTATTCCCTCTAGGCAGTTTGAAAGCAGTCTACAATACTTTAGAGACAAAGAATGGTCACTAGTGCTGACATTCTGGATATTTTGGTCCAGCCAGTTTCAGTATAAAAAGAATTCTGTGCATGTTTTATCTTCTCTAAAGGAGTGCAGTGCTTTAACTGGTTTATTACATTGTTTACTTGCCACCTCTTGAGCAGATTCAGCCTGATCGCATTCACAGAGATAGAGACAAGTACGGGATTCTCATTGTACCTTTACTGAGATCCACTCAGAAAAACAGAAGCCTGCAAGAAATACATTTAGAGTGCAGTTGGTAGTGGTTAGGATGCAGGTATTTTCAACCAATGTCTGTCATGGGGAATAAGAAAGTTTCAGTGTGTTTTCCCATTTTTATGGACATGTTAGGCTAGAAAGTACCACCTGAATTCTCTGAATGATGTTCATCTACGTTTATCTGTCAATTCTTGTGTTGTAATTGGATTGCTAGCAGTAGGGGGCTTGTGAAACACATAGCAATTAGGGTTGTAATTCAAGACTCCTAATAAGCTCTACAGTTTATTGGGTAAGGATAGCAGTGGCCTTAGCAAAACAGGGGGCTGATGTTGCCAAGTATGATGCTGGTGTCCTTGTACAGTTAGAAAAGAATGAATTTCCTGCTCACTTGGAACATTCTCCAGAATCTTTGTAATAAGTGCATTTCTCCTTGAGTTCTATGCATTTTTCAGAGTGTATTGAAATTTTCATTGTTATTCTTTTTATTTTGCACTATAATTACAACCCAGGACTAAGCTCAAATTGCACCCTTCCTTTCTTTTAATCTGTATATCCTATCTCTTATGTTTATCATTAAAGTTTTGTCTTTCCTTACTACATTTTCTTCCTTGGAAAACACTTCCTGGCTGAATATAATTTGTTTTTCTGTGTTAATTTAGGCTAATAATTCCCCTTGCCTCACTTGTAGCCCACATAGTGCTGCAACTTCCCTTTGTTTTGTTCCCAGATAAGTATTGCCACAGTACTTTAATAAAATGATGTAGGACTCTGTTTACAAAAGAGTGCTTCTGTGGTATCTTACTGCTTTCACAGGAAGCTTAACAGCTTGCAGAACAGTAAGTGGCAAATGTTTAATGCAACATTATGCCAACTTGAGGACAAACTGTTCCTCTCTGGAATGTTTGCAGGCTTAAATGAGAGGAAAATCCCCCTTGCAGAATGTGAATTCTTGGAGGCGGCAGGGAGTGACTGCCACTTCTTTGCCTTGCCAGCAGCTCTAATTCTCAGGCACCTTCCAAGGCTTTTTTAGATCAGCTGTAGTGTATGCTCCACAGCAACCAGTGATAAAGCTGTGACTGGCTTTTCTGAGGAGCAAAGATTCCTCTTTCATGAAAGAGGCAATAAGTCTTCCAGTCTGTCTCAGACAGAAAACATTGGCTTTTGCCCACAGGTGCTGGAAAGGCACTGAGGGGGGAGATGTGAGGCCATGGCAAAGCTATTAATATGAGTAAGCAAAGACTAAGAGTGTAGTTGCAAAAACTGTGAGACAGAACAATTTCAACTTGAACAGGAATGAGTCAGACTGAAATACGTGGAAATTCAGGCGTGGATGCGAGTCATCCATGAAGAAGATAAGTGGATATTACTGAACTAACAGTAGTTTGACTAAAGACTGAAAGAAGCTCTCTATAACTTCCTGAATGTTGGTTGTAGTCATGTGGGTGTTGGTCTCTTTCTTCAGGCAGCAACTGGCAGAACGAGAGGACACAGTCTCAAGCTGTACCAAGGGAAATATAGGTTGGATATTAGGAAAAAAGTTTTTTATGGAAAGAGTGATAAAGTATTGGAATGGTCTGCCCAGGGAAGTGATGGAGTCACCACCCTGGATGTGTTTAAAAAAAGACTGGATGTGGCACTCAGTGCAATGATTTAGTTGAGGTGGTAGGGCTTGGGTTGGACTTGATGATCTTGAAGGTCTCTTCCAACCCAGTGATTCTGTGATTTCACAGAATTAGGTTAGAAAAGACCTCCAAGATCTCTTTTTCCCTCCAAGATGGTGCCCAATCCTTGATCGAACACCACCTTGTCAACTAGGTTGTGGCACTAAGTACCATGTCCAGTCATTTTGTGAACAACTCCGGAATGGTGACCCCACCACCTTCCTGGGCAGACAATTCCATTGTTTAACAACCCCTTCTGTGTAACAATTCTTCCTGACGTCCAGTCTGAACCTCCTCTGATGGAACTTGAGGCCATTTCCTCTTATCCTGTCACTGGCTGCCTGAGAGAAGAGGCCAACTCCCACGTGGCTACAACCTCCTTTCAGAGAGTGGTAGAGAGCTATATGGTCACCCCTGAGCCTCCTCTTCTCCAGGCTAAATAATCCCAGCTCCTCCAGCTGCTCCTCATAAAACTCATTGTTTAGATGCTTCACTGACCCTGTTACCCTCTCTGAACACCCTCCAGCCCCTCAATTTCTTTCTTGCAATAAGGGGCCTGGAACTGGACACAGGACTTTGAGGTGTTGCCTCACCTGTGTTGAGTAGAGGGACAATCCCTGCCCTGGTCCTGCTGGTCACTCTATTGCTGGTACAGGCCAGGATGCCATTGACCCTCTTGGCTACCTGGGCACACAATGGCTCATGTCCAGCTGCTGTTGACCAGCACCCCCATGTCCTTTTCCACTGGGCCCCATTCCAGCCACTTTGTCCCCAGTCTGTAATGCTGCCTGGGGTTGTTCTAGCCAAAGCACAGGACCTGGCCCTTGGTCTTGTTGCATTTCATACTGTTGGCCCCTCTACCCAACTTGCCTATATTTAGTACATTTTAACAGATTTTAACATCCGCTTTATTAATCCTTCTAAGCAGTAAAACCAGCAAGTTGTCTCTGCCCACCATCACTATTCTTAATCTCTGAACCTCAGTCTCAGGTCAAAATATTCTGCTGGCTTTCTTTGACTCCTGGGTCCTGGATTCTTTAAAGGGGGGGAATTTTGTGGCCATTATCTGTAAGCAGTCCAGGACTTCCAGGTGGATGCCTGGGCTTATGGAACCAGGACTTCCCAATGGATGTTGTGCTGAAATCTGAAGTAATAGAAAATGTGTTGTATGCTTTCTGCTTTATAGCCAGTCTTTAGGGTAAGGCACAACATTGGATGCTCTTAAGAGGACAGGGTTCTCAACTGATACTGAGAATTCACCATAGGGAAGGTACATCAATTTGCAACTCGTGTCTCTTAAAGTTCCAACAGGGACTTAAAGACAAAGTGCCTGAAGGCTTTGTGAAGTGTGAATGAATTTCAGACCAGAATGTCCCAGTCCTCCACCTCAGAAATATGGTTTAATAAGGGGGGAAGAGAGGAACAGAATTAAAACCTCATCAGACGAAATCTGTGTTCTTATAAAGAAATGCCATTCTTCACTATAGGAAAGGATGTTTCCAGTAAATCATGGAAAATGTCATTTATCCAGGAAGATTCCTAGGAGACAAAGGAGAATAAGAGCTTCTAGATCACAAGGCTCCTGAAGATATAGTTAGAATTCATTTTGTAGAAAACCTTCATGTTGATGATAAAGGGAATTGTCATGTTTCAGTGTCTTTCATTAAAAAATAATTTTTCAGTTGAACTTCCAGATTCTGCAGAACTTGTGTTCGTAATCAAAAGCTGTTTGAACAAAACTCCTCCTTCATAAGCGTGCATAGGCTTCAGCTATGTCTGTTTAAGGGGGAAGAAGCATTTCCTGAGGACCCACAGCACAGGCTGGGGTGCTGCTGGTGTGGAGAGGGATCACATTCTGGACCAAGTGCCCAGGTTGCCTTCAAGTGGTGGCTGGGGGGAGCTGAGGTGTTCCCAGGCTTCAGCTGGCTAAAGATTTAGAAAGGGTCAGCATGTGCTTTTAGACCTGCTCACTGGAACGTGTCCCACAGCTCAATCAGCCAGAAAGCACCACTTGGTGACTTGGCCATGACCTGCAAACTTGGTAAGCAAATTACCTTTGCAAACCACCACTAGCAGCAGATTTTCTAAAGAAGGTACATTCACCAGAGATAGGCCAAGAAGATTAATTTACATGACAATAAAGACATTTATGAACAGATATATCAGTGCTCCAAAATTTTTACCTTCCCGTGGAACTAAATATATTTTGGCGGGAGAGGAGGGGAAGGGAGAGGGATGTTTCCATAAAAAAGAACTATTTTTCTGCACTAATTTTATCTTCTATCTTCAAAATTGACAGGCAAAATTGTTAGGCAGGTGAACTTCAGAGGGCCAGTACAAAACGAAGCTGTAGGTTTTCTCAAAAATTATTTTAGTTATTTTAGGTTTCCAAGCACATAGAAGCAAAGTGCTTCTATGAATTCCTCTGGGAAAGAAAGAGCTAAGTAGAAGATCTTCTTTGATACCCCTGAAGCATGGCTTGGGGCCATGGAGTTTGGCAAGCTTTTGAGGGACTGTTTGAAAAGTCCAAAATATACTTTAAATCATGTAGAAATTCTTTACATGGAAATCCTGCTGCAGTAAAGAAAAGGGAAAGTGCATGAATGATGAAATGTTTGCTTTATAAGTAGGAGGATGTACTGAATAATGGAGAGAAAACACTATTTTGTGATGTATGGTCCATTTTTCATGGGGATTTCAAGCAGAAATAATTGGGGATTTTTTAAGGTGATTAAGTTATGCCTGTATTGAGGGACAGGAAACACCACAATGAAGATATATGATGTGATCTGTACTTCCCCTTATATCATTGATAGCTGTCAGTCTGTATTTGCAAAGAGTAGCTTGTACTAGAAAATGAAAAAACTGGATTCAAGGCCTTGATTATGAGAAAGTGAAGATTAAAAGGACAGTAGCTTTGATTACAGTGCTATGCCTCTGTGAATTATTAACTGCCTGAAGCTTCATTAAGCCCAAAAAAGATGTAGGGATTTTCACAATGTTGTTTTGTTCATGACAAGCTAATATAATTTATTCTCATAGATAACTAATTTCTAAAAATTCTTCTTTTTGGCAGTTTTGCAATGACTGCAACAAGTTGTGCAACAAAATGAGGACAAGTATGTTAGTAATTTTTTTTCCCCCTTTGGTGTCTTCTGCAAGTCGATCCCATTCCTGAGACCTAGATTCACTTACACATGACATTAAAACTCCAAAGCAGGACTACAGGAAACAATTGTCTGAAGGCAGCAAAGGCCAGTTAGTTTTTGTGCTCTGCTGTTTTTTTCTCAGTTTTATTAAAAAGAGTTGAAGTTTACCTCCTGGTATACACAGTTTTTTCCCATATAAAATTGTCATAAACGTGTGTTGCAATAGAATTTTTCCTGACAATCTACTGCAATATCACATATATCTTTATGATGTTCATAGAAAAATAATTAATTTATGGCATAGTATTATGGTAGATAGTTAACAGATGTTTTATTGCTCTTCATACATAAAAATCATTACATTAATGCAAAAAGACTGATGGCATTTTTATTAATTCTGAAATAATAAAAATCCTGCTTTCATGCATAGGTTTATTTTCATAACAATAAAAATGAGAGCCATAATAAAAACAACATAACCTTGTAACTACACCATAAAGAGAGAATGTTTTTCTTGAGAAATATTTCCACAAAGTGACAGAGATTATCTGAAAGAATCATACTCAGTAGACAGTAGTGGATTTGGTAAAGACAAGCAAAAGCAATTATTAATTGCCATTTCTTGAACAAATTAGTTAGAGGTGCTCTTTGTGTGCAGTAGGTTCCCTGTCCCATAAATTAATACAGCAATGATATAGTTTAGGCAATCTATATCAAACTACTTCTCATAAAACATCTGATTTTAGTGGCGAAAAAGTCATTTCAGTAGCTTTTGGAAAGGAAGATTAACATAAGAATCTACAGTATTGCCTTTCAAATTTTGCTATTGCAGGTATTTATTAGCTCCAGGCACAGGATATCTGATGTGAGCCATAACAAAATCTCAGGGCTGTGCATTAAAAAATCAAATTTCCTAAATATTTGTAAAATAATTTCGTACAAAAACCCATTAGTCAAAAGTTTGCATCATAATAAATCTTTGTAAGTCTCAAATATTTCCCATGTTCTATATGGTAGTGTTGAATCTCCTTGATTGATTAAATATCTTCACAGCTTAGTAACAACTAAGAACACTTTGGTTTTCATTCCAATCCTGGAGTATTTGGTTTCTTTTATGTTCTCATTTTAGTATTAGTTATGAGACTGAAAAGAGAGACCAAAATGAAGAACATCTGCCTGAATGCAGCCAAACACACCCAGCAGCAAACCCAGACCCACAGGCTGAAGGTATGGACACACAAAAACAGAAGTAGCCACGACAGCTGAGTCACAAAGTTCTGTGAAGTGCAAACCTGAGATCTGGATTGTATTGTCCATCGACTAGAGCAGAATGAATTAAACTCCTCAGGACAATCAAAAAAAACTTACAGTTTTTTTGATCAATGAGGCGTTGGAAAAGATGCTTTTAAACAGGCATTAAACATAAACAGCAAATATCAAATTTTCTTGTTTTGCCAAGAATAAAAGAAAAAAGGTTGTATTTCCAATACTTGGAGACATGGACTGGCAGGAGGAGGAACGTAGCATTCTTCAGGGAGGTCTCACCTCTAAAAGTTCATTATAACTGTAAAGAAAAGAGCTGATACAGGCTAAGTTAGCAAAACTACAATTTCTTCCACTAAAATTCATATGGAAGTTAAAGTATGCTGAGAAGAGAATTTTGTTTCATTTGTTCTCTGCTGTCCTGCCATTGCCTGGTAACACTTGCACATAATGCAGGCTGACACTTGTAAGCAGAATTAGTAGGAGGATTGATTTTGTTCCCGTGAAGAACATATTGGCTTTTCAGTGAAATACTGAATACTCCAGGTGAGCTTGGCGTCATTAATTTTCAACATCAAACTTTTATGTTTAATACTATGGGGATGTTGTGTTGAATGTTACTTTCATATCCTGTGAGAACTGCAGCCCAGCTGCTTGTATCTTTTTTTTTTTTTTTTCACAATTTTCAGTGCAAATGCAATATCCCACATGAAAAATTATCACATTTAAGTGTTTAGTAGAAACAACTTTTGTCTGAAAACAGACTGACCAACCATTGAAACTTTTTCAGTAATTGTGTGTTGTTCAAGCCTGGGATGTACAAAAAGCAGAAAGTGCCTCTACTAGCCACCTGCAAAGCTGTGGTAAAAAGCACTCAAAATTCACCTTATTTTGATGTTATCTATTAATAAAAATTCATATGTAATAAAAAACAAATCTGCTAAAAATACAGCTGTGGATGAAAGATCAAGCTGCATAGAGGCTAGGGATCAACACAACCAAGTGTTACCTCTGAGACTTTAATCTAACTACCATAGGAATTAATTTTCTGCATTAAATGTTAGACGCAATAGGGGAAGAATAAGATATGATTACTTAATTAAAGACTGTATTGAAATACAATTACACAAGGAACACAATAAAGGTTGACAGGAAATGATTTATCTGATGTTTCCTGTCTTCCAGTGTCAGACCTCAACTCTTCAGCCTGCATTCCCCAATGGATGGTCGCTTACCAGCTACAGTGCCATAGCTGTATGGCTGAAATAGGAAATCACAGCAAAAGAACTTGCAACCTAAGCAATACTATGTTCACATTTTAGCTTTGTAGTTAGTTACTTTATTGGTTTGAAAAGGTGAGTGAAATCTTTTGTTACATGACAGTTTAAGAACCTACATCATATTTGAACCCTCTTGTTTTTCACATCACTGATGTCAAAGCTTGGTGTAGGTCACATTTAGAAAATGAGGGTCTGTTATTTTTGTGGGAATATTAGTCCAGGTGCTAATGCTTAGATGCTCTGATGAAGGAGAAAGAGTAACAAAAGAGTGGTTCCTCTACAGAATAAATTTGTGCTCTGTGTGGCACTTCTTGATTGAGGATGGAGAGCTGTAGCCTCCTTTCAAAGCACGGGTGGAGAGATTTGCTCATTTTAGCATGTGTTTTTAATCTCAGCTCCTCACAGGAGCTGGGAGGTCCTCAAGCCTTTTGTGTGATTGTGCCAGGAAGTGTGGCACTGCTCTGGTGCTGAAGGCAGGCTGTTCTTTGTGTGCAGTGGGATCTGCTTCTCATTCCTAGGCATGTAAAATGCCCAGGCCTGCAGGATATGGCTCAACTCCCTTTCTCCACTATTCAGTGATGACACCTACATTAACATATGTGTATGTTAGTTGTTTTAGTATTGCCAAACATCAAAGATTTGGGGGAAAGATGCTGTCATAAGAACGTTTAAGAAGAGATGCAATACTGTTTTGTAAGAGTTATGGAGCCACAACCAGTAGCTGTATCTCACTGTTGAAGCAATCACAGAATGATAACTGAAATAACTAAGAAAATTTATCAGAAAAAGAACACTTTGGATCTACAGTTATTTCCCTAAGTTCTTTTAAAGATGCTCTGGTGCAGTTGAACAAGTGATTCCTCAACTCTCCATATGGACAATGAGTCATTCTAATGTCAAATACCCAAAGCCTGAGGAAATTGCAGGTTTGTTGCTGCTGAGTCATAGTGGCATGTACATCTTGCTGGCTTCAGCTGGCATGCAGGAAAGACTGATATGCACCTCTTACTTCTCAAATCTTTTCTTGTCTCCCAGGCTGTTGGGAGGATTGTGGTCTACTTTGGAGATGTCCTAGAGAAAAATGTTAGGAATGCTCTAAGATGATGCTTATTTCCTGGTTGCTTCTTGAGCTACAAATTCAAATGGAATGTTAAGTGGAGCATAAATGAGTATTATATAGAAGGTGTCATTAATGATCTTTTACACTAGTCAGGTATTTCTACTGAAAGATCATTTTCTCTGCTGCAATAACAGAAAGAGAAGCAGCAGGGTGAGAACCCTGTTTATCTGTTACATATGGTGCGAGCAGCACCACTCGCTATGCACCACTGAAGACACCACTGAAAACAGCCTCCATTCTCATTATACAATACTGATTTTATTGCTTATACCTTTCTGAAGCACCAAGTTTGAGCCAAAATGTTTCATATCTTTCCTGTGCCTCTGGCTGAATTGCAGAATATTTCAGCCAAATTATTCAGCTTCTTCAATAAATGAGCCTAGGAAAAAAGTGCCACTTTGCTCATGTTAATATTCTGAGATCAATTCTGTAAAGTTCTCCAGCATCACCTTGCAGTTATGTTAGGTCTGGCAGACAGATAGCTCTCATGTCAAAAATAAGCCTTCCTAGAGTGCCCACATGATGGGTTAGCAAAAGCCTTGTATGTTCTCAGTTTCTTGAATCTTTGCTCTATTGGAAACATATCCAGATTACTTGTAACTTTTATAAAAGCCATGCATTAGTCAGCTACGTGTTACCATCCTCCAATTGACTGAAAATCCCATTATATCTGTTCTGTAAAAGCTCTTACAAACAGTAGGAACTCAGAAAGGAGCTTTAGAGTGACCTAGTAAACCTTGCTGTCTAAAAATAGTTTTAGTTTTCAGCAAGATTTTGCTACACATCTTTGAAAACACTTTAACAGTGACATCAATGTATTTTTTAGAGCAATGAAAAATTCATACTCAATTACTCTGCAATATTTACTTTATCACTGTTATTTGAGACAAGTGTTTGGTTTGGTTTTTAATAAATTGATCAGTCATCCCTAATTCTACTCTGAAGCAGCAATAAGTGCAAGAAAACAGAGTATGTGGGTCCTGTAATCAGTCCAGTCTTACTTAGTACTGAAATATTATGATAGATTTAATAACAATTTCATGGCTAGGTATTTAGGGCCTTCCCTACTTTTACATTCTTTTTACCTAAATAATCTACACAAAGTAATAACTTTGAATTGTCATTGCTTTTTTGACATAAACAGAGTGGCGGGATATTCATCACAGGCTGTTTGGGTCACCTGTCTGTGTGAACCTTGGTAAATGGCATGAGTTCATACTGGGGTGAAATTTGATATCAGAGGATCATCAGCAATAAGAGCAGTAAGGTATGTGGATGAAAATTTCAAATAGCATCTATTTGCCTTTATAAATTTGATTCTAGCTATTCAGGCCATGACAAAGTGGTTACTTAAACTGATTTAATGAGTTCCTAGTATGTTAATCTAAAGATGGAACCCTGAAACAGAAAGTCACTTCTCTTTTGAAGTCCTAAAATATTTAGGCAGTTCACATCCTGTGTGAAACACCCGTTTCTATCTTATGGACTGTATGTAATTTTCCAAATTTGGTTAAACTAAACATAGGATTTTAAAATTAAGCTCTTACAAGAATTCTCTTCAAGACCAGGAGCTCTAGGGTCATGAGTCTTGTAAGAATTTCTTTCTAATGAGATTTTCAACTGTGATGGCAAGTTAATGGCATGGAAACAGGACTACAGCCAGCTGGAACATTGTGGCAGAGGATTGAAATACATCAAAGAGAAAACATTCAGCAGAAATATGTTTAGGACTATAAGAAGAGTTTGTTTTTAATTTTTTCCCTTAGGAGACAGTAAAGATTATTACTTATTTCCCTTTGTTTTGGGACACCACCTAGGGACACTGGGTATCCATGCCTAAGTCCATGCCTTGCCTGACATAGACATAATTTGAGAAGAGGCTGATATTAAGTGAATTTGATGTTGGTTGGTCTCATCACTTTACCATCTCCTTCATTCAATTTCTAAAAGTTCTAACTTCATTTAAAAGGAAGGAGAACCACACTATGGAATGTTGCAAAGTGGAATGGTCAATTCTCAATTTTTTTCCAGAAATTCCTCCATTGATAAGTGAAGGATGAAGAGGTCCTGGCAAATTATAACTCAGCTAAATAAGTTGAATCATGAGTGGATTTTAGCTACTATTTTTCTGGGAACAAAACCTGTTTAGAGATGAAGAGTGAATTATGGACTTCTTATTAAGCCTATTACAAAGCAAGGTTTATGGGTAAATCCATCAGCATTCCTGCTTTCCTCCTAGTTATTACTTGCACCTTTTCCTCAGCAAAGGAGATTACTTTTACACAAACACTGAGTACTCTTTCTTGTCTAAATAACATCAGATGTTCCTATTAGTTGCAATTCAAGCATCAACTTTATCAAGATATTTCATACTCGTATTAACATAATTTCAGAATTAATGTTTTTAAGCTTTTTTACATAAGCAATAAATCCGTGAGGATGGTGCCACCTAATGTAAGTAGAGAACATGGCAGCTACTTTTTGTTTGATTCTGTTAAATTTCCAGCAGAGATTGAAAGATTAGGAATTTGATACTCCTTTATCCTTTTTGTTTCTTCTCACACTAGCTTGCTTTCAAAGCTTCCTTGAAAACATGATAGAAATATATATTTTAAATGAAGGCAAAGATTCTTGATTTTACCCTACTTCATCTATCTATCTACTGCCAAGAGAATTCAAAACCTGACTGGCAGAAAAGGTAGATAAGAAAACAACCTCAACATAAGGTATATAATTTTTACCAAGGCAGATATTTAACCTGTTTCTCTCTCTGGAATAATCTTTCAATAGTGATAGAGATTTAAGCTTATATTTCTTCTCTTTATCCAACCCAATGATATTTTGCTACGTTTACATCAAGCAGAACAATTTTAACAAGGAGGACTAAGCACCTTTGTCATCTATTCATTTAGCCAGAATAGAATAGAATAGAATAGAATAGAATAGAATAGAATAGAATAGAATAGAATAGAATAGAATAGAATAGAATAGAATAGAATAGAATAGAATAGAATAGAATAGAATAGAATAGAATAGAATAGAATAGAATAGAATAGAATAGAATAGAATAGAATAGAATAGAATAGAATAGAATAGAATAGAATAGAATAGAATAGAATAGAATAGAATAGAATAGAATAGAATAGAATAGAATGATTCCAGCTGGAAGTGAAGTACAATATAACTAGTCTAACTGCCTGACTACTGACCAAAATCTGCAACATATTTTCATGGTCATTACCCAAATGCCTCTTAAACATTGACAGTCTTGGGACATAGACTACCTCTCTAGGAAGCTTGTTCAGTGCTTGATTCTGTCTTGGCAAAGAAATGCTTCCTGCTTTTGAGTTAGAACATGGCAGATTTGAATATAGATTAAATACAGATTTGAATCACTAAACATTTGGACATGATTACTAAGGACATCAGTAAAGGGGGAAGAATTACATATCTAAATCCATTCAGGCACAAATTGATTTCAAACCATATCTATTGTACCTTAGATAACTATACTTTACTGAATGGAATAAGAGTATATGCTCTATGCGTGAACACAAATAATCTGCTAAGGAAAAAGGGAATATGAATGCAAGTAAACAAGAATGTTCTATCCATGAAGAACAGCAACAAAAAGAAGAATTTTTTTTCAAAGCGGAGAGATTTACTAAGGAAATCAAAATAATGAATACTGGACCTATGGTGCAATAGCAGAAATACATTAAAATACCTAGGTAATTAAGCTAATAAAGCTTATGTCAAGTTTTAATCACTTAAGTTTAAAGTAAGCATAACACCCAATGCAAAATTCCTCTACAGCTATAGTGCTAAAAGATATTGCAAAGAGAACCTTAAAGATAATTTGCTCTAGACTTGTTTTAAGATTCCAGATGTTACCTGAGAAAGGTCCTAGAGTTAGTGGTTATAAAGAGTTTTTTTCAAGCTGGTATACTATTACATGGGCAAATATGTTTGGGTTTTTTTGTTTTATTTCTTTGATTTTGCCAATTTTTAAGTGCAAATTAAAGTAGCAGACACTACAAATTTATCATTATTTATCTCATACATATAAATATGTAACTTTTGGACATCTAATTAGAAAATTTGAGATTGTGGAATGAATGGCATTGAATATTGTTAGTATACTCAGAGTGAATACTAAATATCATCATTTTCACTTAGCACTTTCAGTGATTTGCATAATTGTGTACTAAGAAAACACTGATAGTTCCTCAGGAAAAATACTTAGCAAATCATCTACCACACAAGCTATGTTTGCACACTGCAGAGAGGTTGGGTCAGTCTGATCCTTTTGTACTTGAGGGATGTTTCTCCCTTTCCTTTTTCTTTCTAATGAGATTTTCAACTGTGATGGCAAGTTAATGGCATGGAAACAGGACTACAGCCAGCTGGAATATTGTTACAAAGGGTTGAAATACACCAAAGAGAAAACATTCAGCAGAAATGTTTTAATATATGAAGGAGTTGTTTTATTTTTATTTTTCTCTTAAGAGACAGTAAAGATTCTTACTTATTTCCATTTGTTTTGGGACACCACCTAGAGACACTGGGTATCTATGCCTTAGTCCATGCCTTGCCATGGAGCATCTCTCACTGTAGTGTTAATGCACTTTAATGGCAGCTGCCATCTGCTTTTAAGTGAGACAGTTTGGTAGATGTGTGGAGGAACATCTGAACTCCCTTCTTAAGTCTAAGTAAAAGGCCAAGTCTACTAAGTGACATTTTTTTTCCTCATTTTCCAGCAAGCAGGTGTAGTCCTGGAAATAATGGAGAGATTGAGGCGTGATGGACATCTTGCTGTGTTTACCTGGAGGGCATGCAAGACGTGAAAAAAAGCCATAAGATGCCATGAATTTTCTCCAATCTTCTGCTAAAATGGGGTTGGTAGGCATAATGTCAAAAGGCTCTTGAAGATTGACTATATATGGAAAAATAAATCTGTGGAGGGTGATGGAAAATAACAACAATAGGCAACAAGAATAAAATGATGCACTGGTCACGATCCATGCTGACAACAAACGGTGACCATCTAACCTTTTTCCAGCATGGATTCATGGCCTCCCAAAGCAGTGGTTCCAGGTTAAATCATGAAGATTTACACAGAGTGCAAAGATCTGTTGTTACAGAACATCAGCCAGTGACACTGCCATGTTGATGTGTCAGGTAAGGTCTGTTACATCTGCCAGGAATTTGCATGGTATATTAAGGTGGAAAATCCAGCTGCCACAGATGGTGTCAGGGCTTCTGTTACACAGTTCCTGCTATGCAGCTTCTTGCAGTTCACCCCAGGGAGCATGTCATAGCGAGACAAAATTCCAGGGGTAGATGTAAAACTGGAATGATGGTACTAATGCTCACACGATGTATTTTGCAAGATTAGAATGTCAAGCACTACCTGGATTTACTGGAATCCATATTAATTGCTGATGACAGTCTGCAGGGCCAGGTGCAGCCACAGGGCTCACTGGAGGGAGTGTCTTGTGCCCTGCTTGCTGGAGCACCTCTCCAGACCTCATCACACCCCTTGCTTCCACAGGGGGTGGTGAGCCCTGAGTAGGGCCACGCTGCGAGGCAGCCTTGCCATGTGCTGCTGTGCTGGAAGAGGCACAGGAAAGAGGACACGATTCCCTAATTGCTGCACAGCCCTAAGGCTGCTCACCCAGCCCAGCAGCTGCACTGTGGCAAAACGCGAGTGCCAGGGGAGTGAGGGTGTACTGCCACCATAGAGGTGAAGGGGGAGAAGGAAAGTGTTTGGGGAAGAATGTGGGGTGCAGGAATTCTTGTTCTAGTCATGGTCTTGTTTTGGTAAATGCAAGCACCATTGTGTCTACCTTTTGAAAATGCAGGAGGAGAAAACCATATGAGGAAAATTTAAAAGGGGGCTTAGGAAAAACCTAGCTACAGTAATTGAGATGGATCAGTGAAAATCTAAGCTTCAATCATCTGTTTTACTAGATGTCAATATGAAATTTAATTAGCTGAAATATTTTGTAAATCTTGATGCTGAATTATATATCAACTGTGAAAAAAAGCAAAGAAAAAACCCCTGTGAATAGAAGCTACTGTGTTGTTTAGTAATGATGGCAAGGCACAGGGTTAGAGGTAAAGGAAGAAATATATCCTGTTGGTGAAGGAACACATTAGGTTAGATTTTCTTGAAGGGATTTCAAAGTTCAAATTTCTCATTTGGCTTTGTAATACCAGACTTTAGGTATTAGTACAGAATTTTATAAGTCTATGATGATGTGGAGGAGATTTAGTGAACACCTCCTTTTGTTAGCCATGTAATTTCCAGCCTTGGAACTGGATAGCTCAAGTCTTTGTTATAAAAAAGTTCCTGCAATAAGTCTGGCAAAACCCATTGTAACCTGTGTATCTGTACAGTACTGTGTAGTGTGGATGGAAGTTGGCACTAGTCAGCTGGCATTAGTTTAGAAGTCTGTACATGTTATAAGAATGTTAAGCATCTTTAAAAGGCTTTTTATCCTGAAGGCTTCTGAAACAAGAGAAAAATATTTTTCAGCAACTGAATTTAACTTTTACTAGTTAGGAGAAAAAATAATTTCCTGGTGAATGCTCCAAAGCCTCATTTTTTGTTGCTTAAAATGATATTAATTCATAGTATTGTATTGAAACTTTCCCCCTTGGAGAACCAAATTAAATGGGAGGAGAGTATAAGCAGTGATAATTGTAACTAATTTTTTTTTGAAAATACATGAAAAAATCCACTCTTTTGTAGGAAATCAGAAGTAGTTTTAAGCCAGGAAAACAGTGAAGTCTGTCTGAAGGTTCCTATCAACTCACCAGCAAATCGTTCCCCTGAGCTGACAGTTATTTGCCACAGTAGCTGTCACCAGAGAAGCTGATTCTCTTTTTTTAGCTGCTGAAGAGCTACTAATGGGATAATGAGCAGTTTGCACTTTCTCATTAGTACTTATTCAACATAGACAGTGCATACAAAGCATCTGTAGTTAAAGTATTAAGTAACCACTTTTGTGATGTTTGTTCTGTGTTATATTTCTGAAGTGTCTAGATTTTATTATTGATATTTGATAAACTGTGGTTAAAGCCCTGAATATTTAAGTTAAATAATCGTACAAACTCATGGTATCAGTTCTACATTCTCAAATAAAGGGATTATTTTCTATTAATCTCTGTTTCTTCTCCAGGCAACACCTTTTTGAGCTGTATTTCTCAGGCTCCCTTTCCTGTGCCACAAAGCATAAATAGCTATGAATATATTAGTCTGCACTATACATGCCCTTAAGGAATTTGGTTTACTTATAATGACATTAAAAACTGTTTTGTAGCCAGGATATCTGGGGAAAAAAAAAAACCAAAAACATTTTTAGCACATTTATGCTAATGCCAAATTGAAACCATATCAAAGCCTCTTAGCAAGGAAGATGAACTTTGCTACACCTACATGAAGGGTTTTAGGACTGGAAAAGGTTCTTCTGTAACGAAGTAGAAAAAGAGGAGGAGATAAAGATGGGACAAGCATTTCAGGACAAGCCTAAGAAGGAGGTCTGCTCCAACCCATCTCATCTATCTGCTGGGAAACAAGGGGTAGATGAGCATGGCATGGTTTCTCACAGCTGTGTTCCTGATCAAGCAGGAGCATTACACCATACTTCTTGGCCCATTCTTATTGTGGCAAATGCTAAACTGGTTTTTCAGAAATTTGGATTCACCCCTTATAATGTCTCACAGGCAGAATTCTATGATGAATGTAAAAAACCCCATGATTCCAGTAATTTTATCTCCCCTTCACTCTATTGTCAGAATACTTCTCCCTCCAGGATGCCTTCCTCTGAGGATTTATTTTTTTTCTTTGAAAGACCCTGGAGAGGTTTATTTTAGGAAGAATACTCCTATATCCATTTGAAAAAAGGTTTTTGAAAAAGCTTATTTACAGAAACTGCCTTTCTGAATGTATATATAAAAGCCATTTTTTAAAAACCCCTGGATTTTTCTCATGTGATACAGTAGATTTGTCTTGATTTAACTTATTTCCCAAAGGTGGGAAGATGATGAGGGTTACTGACCAAACAATGCTCTTTGCAGTAATCTGTGTGTTGTGGTAAATCTGAAATGCACTTCCATTGGTTTCTGGATCTGATTCTCAGATTGTCCAATCAACACAGTTTTTATGAAACCAGCAGCACCTTGCAGATAGATCATGGCAGAGAACCCCCTTCCTCTCCTCTTTCACTCTATCCATAAAGCAAAATAAAACAACACTTATTTTAAGAGGACCTAATAAATAGTTGAGATAGAAATAGTTGATTCTTCCAGCATTAATGAAGATTGTTTCTTGCTAATGATGTTTTCAAGATTGGTGCCTCAACTACACTGTTTAAAGCAGAGGTTGCTCCTTCTTGTCTTTATGATCCGTTTAGCAGAACAGAGTAGAACAGAATGTGAACTGTGCCAGAGAGGTTTTATATTTGCAAGAATGTAATGAAGTTAATTAAAAAGATGTATAAATTTATCACCTGTACAATCATATAGTAATTTATTCTATATAGTATCTGTGGTAGTTTTCAGGATTGATATACACTTAAATCAGAGCCAACTCAGGGCATTTTATAATCAAATTCTGAATACCTCCAAGGATGGATATTCCTCAGCCCCTCTGGGCAACCTGTTCCAGTGTTTGACCACTGTTGTTATGAAGAATATTTTTCTTGCTCTGACAAATGAGATTTTTAACCTGAAGTGTGTATTTTAAAATTAAGAACATTCATTGCTTGCATTCAAAATGGTAAAAATGGGAAGCCAGAAGAATTGATGCTGTCTGGCCTCTCTGCCTCTCAGACAGTTCGGTGTGATTAGTCCTGCTCAGAAATGTCCTTTTGACACAGCTCATCCCAACAGGCTCACAAGCAACACTGCCATATCAAGCTGTAGTTCTGTAACAGCTGTACATTGACTAGAAATGGAACTGTGCAATTGTGCCTACTGTTGTATGATGGCAGTCTGAGGCAGACGTTTTTTGAAAGAACTGTTCTGAAAGCAAAATCCTGACTTCCACGCTATCTGTCTTGTAGGAGCCGGGTCCTATTGAACGGTCTGGGTGTTGATTTTTTTTAATATCTGGGTGAAGAAGTAAGCCCATTTCTTGAATACTAGCAAGCTTCCAGTTGCTTCCTGCTCTGGTCTGTGACAAGTGAGGCAGCTCAGAATGGGGCAGTAACAGAAATTGCATAGCTGGAGTAACAAATGTAGGATCTCTAGCCTACAAGAAAAGGAAGGATTTTCAGAATCCCAGTTTGGGACTTGGACACTTATATTTATGCATTGGGCTGGTGATGTCCAAGATTTTTTTGAATTGTAGCTCCTAATGTATAGTCGTTATTTTGGGGTGATTTTAATAAACTTTTTTTTTTTTTCCAGTATTCAATGTATGCCAAACCTGAATTTTCACGTCATTAAATGCCTATCTGAACATCATTACTTGAATTTATTGAGAGGTGAGTTTTCAGATCGGGTTGCTGTAAGATAATATATCTTGTTAAAATTAGAAGCCATCTTTTAATTTTATGCCATCCAAGGGATCTTGAATGAATGAAACGTCAGTTAAAAACAGTCCTTTGAATGCACAGTAAACCTGAAAAATAAAATGAAAAAAAAATAAGAAAGACAAGTTTAACCATCTAATCTTTGAAATATTTTTAGATATTTAATGCAAAAAAATGACCCCTCTCCAATTCTAATACAACCAGATGCATCATTATTAATTTACAATATGCAAGCCAGGATAACCAGCTGGTGCAGCACGTTTTTCTAGCAGTGCTCTGTGCCTTTCAAATCCCTGTTCATGTGCCTCAAAAACACACTGTTGTTATAATGCCCAGTACAGGTTTTACCTCTAAGGAGCCTAACAATAGCTCCTATTCCAGAACAGAAATGGCTTGTTACAGGACAAAAGCTTTTTGTGAGGAGAAAAGTTGAGCAAACCACTTTTATGCTCAGTTGTCTTTGTTTCCAGGCAGGCAGCTAATAATGTGTGTTTGTCAGTTTACTACTTCTGCTCTGTTCCAGAAGGCAGAGCTCTTGGGCATGACTCGCTGGGGTTGCTCTTCATGGCTCATCATCTGCGTGGCCTTCTGGGAAAAGAACTTTACAGCAATTCTGTTTGAACTAACCTTCATTGTGCCTGTGCCTATAAATATGGCATATCTTTCTACTAGATTTTCACTAGGCCATTTCTAATGGTGACCTGAACTAGAATGAAGTGGACATGAACAAAAAGGAAAATCTCACTCAGCAGGTAAGGTACTGACCATGAATGATTTCTGAGCAGATATACTGATATAAAATGCTTCTTGCATCTGCCTCAAGATTTCAACTGAGTCCATTTTTCCTTGTGAATTATGTGCAAGGCTCTTCATGCATGTATGTTGAGTGTGGTCTGATTCTGAAGGAAATGGAGGTCAAAGAAAGGCTTCTTGTTTAAGCTGAAAAAACTCCATTTGCTTTATGAAGCAAGTCAAAGAGATTTTGACTTCCTATTTGTTTCTTTTATAGTTTCATCAGAAGTAACAGAAATAGATATCTTAAATCTGATCCTATTAATATTATGGAGGAAACATCGGCTTTGACTTCATTAATGTAAATGAAAGCACTACAATCTGTGGATTAGATAGTGACACTTTTGAGGCTACTGACCCAAATGGAAATGCTTGGTTTCTATATAAGTGCATTTTAAAACAGATTCTGGTCCTGAATTCATACTTCTATGGTCCCAAAACTCTATGAAGGAAGGATCAACTTATTCATTTTGAGATATTGCCTTATTTACAGATTTTTTTTTTTAACACAGTTCAGGTAGCATAGTCAAGGGAAAGTAATTGCAAATAATCTTGTTACAAGGACAACTCTGTTGCTTTGAAGCAGCAAGATAATCAACGACCTTGAGAAGCTTGTCTGGTAATTGCATATGTAGTATGAAGGCTTTGAAAGGGTGTAACAGACAAAGGCAGATGTTAGATGTGAAAAATAAGTGGTACAATATTGTAAGCTATCCTCACTCCATTCATTTTCACATTAAGGATATTAATAATTTTGAGAATATTTAAAAGTTTCAAAGAAGGAAGGAGACATTTTTTGCTCCTTATGTTGCCGCACATCTGCCTTGACCTATGGTAAGTTTGCGCTCCAACTGCAAAATAATGAGATTACCTAAAATTCATGCCACTTTCACATCCTTCACAATGAGGTCTTGTAGCAGTAAATCACTATCAAAGAGCCACTTTATCAAACAAGGTCACTGAGGGAGAAATTAGTCATGGCAACATCTTGACAAAGTATGTGATCCTCATGTTTCTTGCTTACAAAAAGCCAGTGTCTGTTTATTGTCGCACGCCTTGTTTTAGCACTGCACCCAAGAGCCAAAACGCCTTGCTGAGCTTGGAGATACTCCCTGGAAATATCTGTGCTGTCCTCGGTACAACTACATGGCCAGATTCTGTCCTGGTTTAAATCTTTGTAGCTCCAGTGACTCCAGTGAAGCTGCATTAATTCCCAGCAGTAGATAATTGTTCTTGCACCCTCTGCTCCTTCGCTGCCTGGTTGCTGGGGAAGCAGCAGGGCAATGCTTTCTGTCTGCCAGGGAAAGGGGCAGGGAGAGCACTTGGACACAGAACTGCTTGCTTTATGGGTACTGTTGTGTGAGGTAATAAGCAGCACCTCCTGCTGACTTGGCTTCAAGTACTTGAAATTCATTACTACACAAAAAGATTAAATAAATGTGATGTACCAACCTGGGAGAGCTGTAAAGGGTAGCCTGGTAACAGCCAAAGTGGGACAAAAAATGTTCCTCAGCATTTAGAATATGACAGTGATTGAAAATTCTGAAAAATGACTTTTGAATTAGAACTGGAAATAAGTTTAAACAATGTGAATAATGTCCCATGTCAGTGTGACCTGAACAACATTTTCACATTTTTTTAGACTGGAAACATTTAATTTCAGTTTTTCAACAGTGTTTTATATTACTAAAAAAAAAATTAAAAAAAAAAATCAAACCTAAGGGAAGCAATTAATTTTTCATAAATAAAAATTCATCCAACCAAACTCCATAGATTTTTGACTTTTGTTTCAGTTTCCCATGTTTTTCTACTTATTAGATTTACCAGATCTTGACATTTAGATGTTCTTTCAAAAATAATCTTTCATTCTTGAAAAATCTATAGCACCAACTCAAAAAGTTCGTCACAATTTGATCTCTTAAGAATCAGTTAATTATGTGAAAAAAAAATGAGAATGTGGCTTAGTCTCTATTGTATTTTGTTGAATGCTTACATTACATTTTTCGTTATTCAGTAGCAGGAGCATTGAGTTATTTTGCTGATTAGATATACTAAAGCTCCTGCTAGAGTTGCACCTTGCCTCTTTCACCTTTTCCTTTGATAGAAATCCTTTTACAGCTATTCATCTACAGTTGCTCAGAGCTCCTTTTAAACCAACTCAATTTCTCTGATTTTTCCCCTTTTCAAATGCTTTACTGACAGTTTATTTTTCTCATTTCCATGTCTCTTTTTTGTCAATATGTTTTGAGAGAGGTTTATAAAATGCCATAGTGTTTGCAGTCTTGCCTGAAGTCATGACAGAATCAAAAAGTAGGAGAAAAATGGAAGGTTCCCTCTGCAGCATCTGAATTTGCCACATAAAACACTACAGATATATTTTCAGTCACCTATAATATCATTTTAAGGCAAAAGTTCAAGAATTGCCCTGGATTTTCACCTGTTTCACACACCACAAATCTCAGTATTTGTTATTCCTCCCAAAGGCAACGCTTTAAATTTCCAATGCTCTCAGCTTGGCAGGTTTACAGATGAACTGCATTTTGGCAGTGCTGTACTTCATGATATAGTTATGCTCCACTTCAGAGCTGTACGAAGCCCAAAAATGAACACAAACTGATTAAGAAAAATTGCTTTAAATTTGTATTTTCTGTGTTACCACAAGATATAAAATGTCCCTCAGAAGTAGAATCCTGGTCGCATGCCAGAAGTGGCACTTAATTTGGTTAAGTAGGGCAAGCAATTTCACCTGCACAATGCTGAAATATTTGCCTGCTCTTATTGTCCTCTATCCTCTCCTCTTCCTGTCTGCATGGTGCCTTTACATGCTGCTGTAAAGCTCAGGTGTAGCCCTTGTCTGCTGATAGTCTGAGACATACAGACTTTTGTGTACTCGGAGTGCCACAGCAGGCACGTAGTGAAGAGGAGAAAAGCTGTTATTTATGAGTTGAGATTATCCATAAAGGGAAATGAAGTGTGATCCAGCCTACTCTTCCTGCCTCTTGCAGGAGTTGCACTGGTCCACCTCTGCCTGAAGCCTTACCAGTGCAGACTCCAGTGCAGAGGGGATGGATGTATCAGCACAAATAGCAGCACTGGCACAAGCAGACCTAACAGAAATCAGGACATGGGGAAGTACCAATAAATATCAATGAAAAATAACATCAGATAAAACTTGAGAAAGAAAAACCTAAATCTCAGATCTTTTGCATAATGTGGCCCACACTGTTTGTGTTTTTGAGCTGATTGTTCTGGCAGGAATATTTGAATCGCTGCCCAAGCATTCACTTACTAAAACAGAGAAGCAAATTTCAGAACTGCCAAGACCTCTGACTTAAGGTGTGGGCAAATATTTGAAAATCAGCAAACAAAAATTAATTGATGTTGAAACAAGTGCTGGGTAAAAGAGCTTTTCCTAGTACTGTTGATGGAGAACAACAAAAAATGTAGGAACTTTCTGGAAGGAAATTAAAAGCAGTCAGAATTTTTGCTGTATTAATTCCATGACTATTTTGCTTTCCTTTCAGCACAACACATGGTTCAATTGAATTAAGCAATGGTTTGTAGCCAGCTCACTTGCACTGTATCTCTTTCAAGATACTATTTTGCTTAATCATCCCTGCATTCTGTAGAAAACAAAAAACCCTTTCAAAAAATAAAAAGTTTAACAGATAATTCATAAGTCCTATTCCTGGGTGGTCTCCTGTCTGTACCCATGTACTAAGCCTTTTCTGATGGGAGACATCACATAAACTACTAAACAAGTATGTCTGCTTGTTATATGTCTGTGTTATATCTCATGCATATGACTGTCTTTAATATGAAGAGATGCTGTAGTGGTACTTTGCAAAAAATATAGAAATGTTTATTTCACTACAGAAAATACTATTAATGAAATGAAATGAAAATAGAATTAAATTAAAATTAAAAATTACATCTTCTAAATGAATGTCTATAATGTCTGAGTTTATGTAGAAATTAAGCATCATTTCCCTGCAAAAAATCACAATATGCCTTTTGCTGATGACCTAAATTAATGCATAGGTTGTTTTTTGTAAAATTGTAAGAGTTTTGTTTATTTGAAAGTAAAAATGATCACTGTTTTTGTTTAAGAGTAAAGAGTACAATGTTTCTTTTGGGTCTATAACCAAACTGTAGTACCAAAGTCTAAATCTTCATGGAAAATAAACCCTTTCAAACTACTATAGACACATCACTTAATAGAGGTCTGTTGCAAGAGAACATTTCCATTTATAAACTTGCAAGTTGTATGCCATGTCTATTCAGAAGGAATTTTTTTTGGTAAGTATTATAATGTGGGAATGGTATCTTGTATGCATGAAATCCTTTAGAATGGCTAGTAATATGAATAAGTATTTTTCTGACATATTGCTTTTGATATATGAACAATCCTTTTTCTAAATTCAGTACAGGTGTTAGAAAAGGGTGAGCTCAACTTTCTTTCAGTCATTTTGCTGAACATTTTTCAGAGATCTACAGTATGGATAACAGACAAAACCTTTGTCTAATTTGAAAATTTTCAATAGCTATCAGCATACATTATAAAGAGAAATGTGTATGGTGTTATGATTATGTTACTGATTTTGAGTTACTCAAAGGAAACAAATGAATTCTGAAAACCCCATAAATTGTAAATCAAGATATTTTGATGATGGCAGCCTCTATCACAAAAGATGTTAAAGCAAATATTTGTCATAAATAAATTATAATATACATTTTTTATGACTATAGTTTTCATAGCTGGAACTCTACTTTCTCTCAAAAAATAATATGTTTAGAAATTTAATATGATAAATCTTTTATTTTAAGATTGTGTTTTTCCATTTGGAAGACCCTGGTTCCTCCACCCCTACATTTTCTCCCCAGCTTCATTCCCTTTTTATATTACTAAGGAAAGTATTATAATTCTGAATTATAAGATGGTTTTTCCCACTTTGCTTTTTAAAAAAATTACTTTATTGTATTTCTATTCCATAAATACACAGCTGTAAGAATTAGGTGTATTCTGCCTGGGTGAAAAAGTAGGGGAATCAGCAAACACCCCAAATTATTTTATGGGGTATTATAGGGGATGTTTTGGGTATAAACCAAAACCCTTGGATGAAGAAATGGGTTCATTAAACACAGAGTGCTAAAACTGGTGTAGGAAAGGATTTCTGTTGTGAATGCATCAGCGACTGTGTTTGATTGCATCACGGGCATGTCTCTGTCAGGATGTGTGTGTGGGAGTCTCAGGGTTATCCTCCCCACAGAGCTGCTGGCCAGCTGCCTGCCATGCCAGCAGCAGTGTCCCAGGGAGCTCCAGAGCAGCCCTACAAACAGCCTGCCATGGAAATATGGGGCTGGGGGGAGAGAGGGAGGAAATACTCCTGTGAGCTCTTCATTAGGAGAGAAGCCGTATACTTCTTTTGACTACAAAACAATGGAAAATAGCATAGTGAGAAAATAGTGGCAAAAGGGAGGAATAAGGCAGGAAAAGGGAGTTGTTGATGAACATAATATAGGCCATGTAGCTGCTTCATTACATATGCACACTGGATGCTGCTGCCTTTTCTTCTACGTGATTTTATCTGCCAACCAAAATCACTTTTGCCTTACCCAGACTGGCATTCACTTTGCTTTTGTGCAGATCCCTTCTTCTGGAAATTCAGAAATTGGAGAGAGTGCAGATTATTCCTTTGTGGAAAAGGTAAAGAATGGTCTCATGCTGAGGGTATCCCTTGATTCTCCAGTGTTTTTACAGGTGCTAATTCCAGCCCAACCCAAGCAAACCAAGGAGTGTTCATAGCTCTTAAATACATACCTGTGTAGGTATTCATTAGTAATATAGCACTTTGTGATTGGTTATGCAGTGATTTCAGTTAAGTTAGGGAGTCTTTTTTAAGACATATTGAGGTGAAGAATTCAATCACTATCTTGATAATTAATCACTCACAATATTGAGATCTGTGCTGTTTTTTTAATTTGAAAGTGTCTGGTTTTGATTTCCTGTCCCTTTCCCTGTCACCATCAAATTAATCACACTTATGAGAGATGGTGATCCAGATGCTTGATATATTTGGGAATAAGGCAAGCACATTTATTTTTTGTAGCTCCTTTTTGCACTTTTTCTGCAGGGTTACATCCATTTAAAAATCTGTTCCTCCTACCACTACAATATAAACTATATCTGTGTCATATATAAAGGTAAATGTTGGGTTCTTTCCGGTTTAAATACCTAAATATGAGTTTTTCCTTTTGAACACTGTTCTGAATGGTCAATTACTTGTTCAAATTACATCCTGAAATTAATTTAAAAGCTGTTTATTTTCAGATTTCAATCCTCACACTCATAAGAACTTCCAGTGTTCTGTATTTCAGGGCAATAAATTTAATAATAAATGAAAAATACATAAAAGAAATACTTCTAATCTAACCAAGAATATACTTAATTGTAAGTACTAAATGTATTTTTTTCAAATTTAAAGGACATACGTTTGGCAAACCCTGTCACACAATGTACTATGTCTTATATTGTAATCTATTAAATCTTCCTAATAGCAGTATTATAAAGGTGTTTTCTCCAATTTTGTTCTAAAATATAAGAAAAAGAATTCTGTGAGATATTTTTAAGATCAAAATAAGTGTTCACAGAGACTTCCATCATCAAGAAGTAGTGGAAGTACTGCAAGGTAAATGCAGCAGGTGGTAGTGCTCCATTGCCATGTTCTGTGTCATTCATGCATGTTTGGTTGTATATTTTATTGCTGGTTACAGAACACATCTGAAAGTGACAGTGATGAAGTTGATGGCAACAATATATGTGGTTTCAGAAAGAAAAAGGGAATCAAAAGTCCTACAAAGTATGTTCTTCCTTTAGAAAATGAGAAGATGGAGCTGTCCCACACCTCAAAAATCCCTGATCCTTGTCTCCTTAAAGGAACGACTGGCTGCTCAGAACTGCCATCAGAGCAGTCTCTCCAAAACCCCACTACCTTTCCTCCAGCACAAAAGGACAGAGGAGGTCACGATAATTCCAAGTCTGGCAGCAATGGTAAAGAAGACAGGTGTGGAGAAACACAAGAAATCCGGGAATATGCTGTTACTGGGAAAAGAATATTAGGAAAAATGCATGAGGAAACAGATACAGCAGCTCAGATGAAGCTGCCCACAGGTGTACAGCCTACAAGGGATGCAGAGAAAGGCAGCTGCACAAAGGCAGTGCAGAGGGAGAAGGACAGTGAGCAGACAGGGGGTAAGCCAGAAGTACGGGCTGGGATGGAAGAAAAAGTTGTCAAATTTCACGTGACAAAGATGGGCTCCCTGGGAAGTGCTACATCCATGCCAGGGAACTATACTGCTGAGTCCTTCAAGGGAGCACCCGGCATTTCTAAACAAAGTCTACAAGAGTTAAAAACCCTGCTGAGTGAAGGTCATCTGCCTCCTCATGGGCCCAATTTCTGTGGCAAGGCAGGTGGCACTTTTGCTCAGAAAAATTTGAAACCCCAGGAGAAAGCAGCTGACAAGCAGGGCCGGCCCTTTGAGACTTTTAGTCCCCATTTTGGAGAGGAAAAGCAAAAGTATCTCAGCTTCCACAAGGAGGGAATGGGGCAGCAGAGCAAAACCGTCCTGGTGGTCAGCTCTGCTGGCTCTGATCAGCAGCAACCGGTGGGAAGCGATGTGGATCACCTTGTTCTGGGACTGCCAGCAGCTCCTACACCCGCAGAAAGCACAGCTCCCGAGGTTCAGTTTGACTCCTCCGCAGGCCTCGACGGTAAGGATGCTTAAACATCACCTGCTCTCCTCCTAAAAAAATGCTCCTGTTGTTTTCTGGTGTTTTGCTAAGCTGCAAATTGAAGTCAGAGCTAGTGCATGAGAGAACTGATACCTGTGGTTTCTGTGTGATTAGGATGGATTGGACATTGTGCTCTACATCTATGCTGCTTTTGTTTTTTGTTTGTTTTTTTTTAAAGCAAGGCATTTATAAAGCCCAACTGCCTGCCAAAAACTTTCACGCACAAGTGGTCATGTCTTTTTCACTAAAAGTGAAATATTTCCTCATTTAATCTGAGTGCAGGCAGCATTTCCCAAATTCCTGCTAGATACTGCAAAGCTCTGATGGCATCTGCACTTCTTAAAATTTCCTTTTTTTAAAAACATTTCCAGCAGTAGAAATTGCCCCCATGTAGGGATGATGTTTTCAATTATTTGTCTTGTGAGAGGACTGGAATGCAAAAACATCTCCTATAAATTATAGGGGAAGAAAAGCAAATGAGGCAGAGAGAACTTCCACTTATTTTCATGCTGTTCAATAGGTCCATTCTGGAAGTGTTTATAGAGACAATTAATTGCTACTAATAGGATGTGATTTCTTTGTAAAAGCTTCTGGGCTAGCTGGATCAACAAATTGAAAACTATTATTAGCTGTGACAATGTAATGGGCTTGAACAGTTTGTTGTTCTGTTTCCAGGAAGCACAAAACCACCAGTTTGCCAGTTGTATGAATATGAGATTAATACATTTCCATCAGCATTGTTCTGAGATCACATTTTCAGGTTTTCAGAACATATATCTTTCCTTTTGACTTATCTTACTGATACTAGAAATTTGAATATCTTCATTGATAAAATACTTTATCCATCATTAACTACATGAAATATATAATAATAGCAATTAAATGTTTACAATAATATTAATTTATCCTGCTTTTTTCAAATCTCCTGACATATTGATGGAAACCCTGCTATAGATACTCTGAAAACAGACAATTTAAACATGTCAATTGTTTTTAGGTGCTGCAGGATTTCTTGGTAGACATTTTGTATTACCCAGTTTGGCAAAGTCTGAAAAAGATATCCATGAACAGTATCAGTATTTACTCAAGGCATTGCATGAGAAATACAGAGTTTTGAAAAGATGCTTCACACTTGAACCATACTCTATTCATGCTATTAGAATAAAAAATTAGAGGATTATTTTCATCCTATGCTTGATGCTGTTCCCTTTCCATACTACATTGTTTTCCACTCTTATAAAGGCTAGGAAAATTCATTACCAAAATTTTAACTCTCCTGTGTTCTCATTGTCTGCAAAACCAGCAAGCATATTTTAAATCATAGGACTAATTATTCTTTGTCATATCATCACTTACAAGGTAGAGGGAACTGATGAGATTAATTGTAGATTCCATAGGGAGATTTCAACCCAGTTGTAACCACTCCAGGAAGTAGTTAATCCAAGCTTATTACCTAGTCAGTAAAGACTTTGTCGATGTAAAGAGGTAGTAAAGGTGGATAAAAAATTGATCTGTGAAGGTGGGTGTGTGTTTCCACTCAATGGGGGGGAAGTCCCATAATGATTAATTTAGGTTATTTGTGTCACTCTGAGGTGCCTAAAGCTACCTGAGATTAATCCTGCCCTGTAGGACTGGTGGTAGTGGCAGCTGCAAGAGACATACAGATGGGAACTAACCACGAGGGGAGCTGGGAGAAACCTTCTTTGTCTCATCAGAAAACCATTCAGTATCAATCATTTTGGAATCTCATGAGGTTTGGATTCCATTTGGCCTTGACCAAACAAGTTGTAGGGCTCACTGTGCATTTTGACTAGTAAATGGAATGCACAGAAATAGTTTCTACTTAATAAGAGCTGTATGTGTTCAAAATTTATTTTTCATTGAATACATTCAGTAACTTAACTGAAGAAAAGAAAGTTTTAGATAAAATTCTGCACTGTTTAATGAGCCTTTGCATAGACAGTATTTCATTACTGCTTTCATTTTTTTACTAAAATATTATTTTAAATATTTCAGTTACCAAACTGCCTGAAGTCTTGGATCTAAAGATATCTTGAGTAGATCTGAAATAAAATTCCCAATAATTTGCAAGTTTTCAAATATTTGAACTTAGTCAAATCAGAAGACTTCATCCAAAATGTTTGGAAAAATTACAAGAGGTTATATTTCACATCCAGTGTTGAGATATGGCCTAAACAAGAATATACCTTACTGTTATAAAAGTACACAGTTAAGGGAAAATCTTTAGAAATCAGCAGTACAAAGGTTAAAACATGTAGCTGAGCATCAGTGATTCAGAGTACATCAGAGGATTTATATGCAGTCATGTTAGTTACTTGGCTATCATCTCTCTAAAATGATAAATCTGTATATTTTTTACAAAATTCTGATTAGATAATGTGGTAATTACTACTTGTGCATTTTGTCCATTTCTTGTCAAATCTTTTGTAAAAGAAATGCTTGGGAATGGGAAAAATAATAGAAAAGAAGTAGACATGTCAGATATTTGGGTTAGTAAGAAAAAAGTGACTTGAACAATGTCATAGATACTGGAGCTGAAACTAAAGCTAAAACTCAATCTAAAGTGCTTTTCCCATGGAAAGATATAAACTAACACATGCAGCTAGTTAGGTGATAATATACTAATACAAGGTACTAATATACTGAGAGCACTAACCTGAATTTAGGAATTTTATTTGCTGAAGTGTCTATATCTGACAATGATGTGGCTTTCTGGGAGCTGCTATGTAGTTATCAACTACCAAGTGCTTCTTAAGCTGTTCAATGCCTGCATTCTTGGGAGACAAAGAGGGATGATTCCAAACAGTAAAGAATAAGGTGGAATTTCATGTATGTAGCATTAAATAACCATTCATAGTATGTACATGCCCACAGGATGAGTTAATGCATGTGCTATATGCATAGTGTATATAGCACATAAGGGGGTGTATATTGACCTCTGTGAACTGAGATCTTACCACGTGCTGCTCTGCATGCTACTAAATTAGAATATTAATACTAATATTATAATAATACTGCAATACTGTAGCAGGCAGAGAGGAGGCCAAAGGAAATAACTTTATTCAAGCAATGCCCCAGGCAGCTGTAGGTGAGCAAAGCCCTGGAATCAGTCTGTCACCTGAGGCTTCAAATTTGCATTGCATATCTTGGTTTGTAGCCAGGATAAAAATTGTATTAAAATCTACTTAGTGCAGACTGCTGAGCTGGGCACCCAGAACAGCTCCAGAAGCAGGTCCTCTCAACAGGACTCATGTTCTTGAGTATATATCAAGTATATGGCCATGTAAATATGACCAACATGAGACCAGAAACTGAGAGAGAGGAAACTTTCTGAAGAAAGAAAATATGTTTCAGTATGGCTGCAGGCGCCAGTGGCTACCCAGTGACTGTTGAAATTTCAAGCACAAGAGAAAGTCTGAAGGCTTCAAGAATCACATACTGACCCCAAATACTAGGTTCCTCTGTTAACTTGTCTTTTTAAAGAAAAATATATCAAGATGACACTAGCATCTTGTGTTTTCTATTGTAGTAGAAAACAAGATTCCTTGTAGGACTGATGAAATCCAATTTTAAGTATGAAGCACTAGCAGGCTGTGTTTCGTACTTAAAAGTGGATTTCATCAGCCCTACAGGGAATCTTGGTTTCTACTACAATATCAACCTCACGTATTACTCTTGACTTGTTCACAGCTCTTATTTTTAATAACGAGGCACTAACTCTTAATGCTACCGAATATCGGGACAGAATTACGAACCATTCAGCAAAGAAAGAGCCTAGGCTTTTCTCTCCATGGACATGCAAAAATTTGTCCACACACTCTGAACCAAATTTCAGCTCCCCATGTGGTTTCACTGTCCTCTGCATTCACCTGGAGGAGACATGTCTGCCCTCATTGATTCTACTCAATAAATCTAGTTAGTCACAAGGAAATAGAGATGGAGACTCTTTGGGAGAGGTAAGTGGACAAACAGGGGATATAAGTGGTCACTTCATAGTCTCTCCCTCTGCTGTGATTCCTGCAGCATAAGAATGTCTTACTTTGGGACTTACGATTGTCTTTTTCACTTGGTACCTTTTTCCACTTTGTATTTTACACAATCAGTACCATTCTTGCAGCTCACCTAAAACGAAGAACCAAGGACATACTGTTCCTTCATGTTCTTTCCTCACGCCTTATCTGTGGTTCAACAACATTTTTCTCTCTTTTTCTACATTTTGAACTGAGTTGAAGGATAGCAGGGCTGAAGCTCAGCTCCATTCCAAACCTTGTTTTTTTTTTCTGTTGAAAAAAAGAATATTTTTAAAATTTTTCTTTTCTTTCTGAACTAAGCTATATACAACACACCTTTTATTTTTTTTTTTTTACCTAGCAAACTCTAAGAAAAAACCAAAGCCACCAAAAACTCCTTAGTCCCTTATCTCCCATACTAATAGCTGAAATCTTCCTTCTCTGTGGCTCTGTATAGTTCCCCATTTTTCCTCTTAATCTATATAAAAGAAAAAAGCTCACACAGGATTTCTATCCAGTTTTTCTGATCTATTTTGTGCTCTTTCAGCTTCAGATTCAACTCATCTGTCTCTGGTTTGTCGTAAGCTAGTCTAGCTCTGGCTAGCATGGCTCTGTGTAAGAGGTGTATTCAGACAGTATTTCTTCCCACCCTCTGGAGAAGCTTACTTTCTTTTGAGAAATAATTAAAGGTTGCAAAAATTTTTAGATTCAATCTAATATAAGGGAAATGCATTCTCTGCTTGTTATGTCTGCCAGCTGCATCTCCTCCTACAACATAATAATGAAAAGTTTAGTTCTTGCCTTCAATACTGTACAAAGTCTCTTCCCTAATTAAACTTGCTTCCCATAAAGTGTAGTGCTCTCTCCCATCCTGGAAGTGCTCAAGGCCAGGTTGGATGGAGATTTGAACAACCTGGTCAAGTGGAAGTTGTCCTTGCCTGTGGCATAGGCACCAGAACTAGATTATCTCTAAGGTTTTCTTTCAACCCAAACTGTTCTATGATTCTTTTGATTTTTTTTTTTTTAATTTAGTGAAATATTTTTAGACTAGAAGGGACTTTCCAGTTTGCAACAGTTTGCACCTTGGTTCACACAACTTTGTTCACTTATTCCTTCCATAAATCCAACTTTTCTGTTTGATTTTGAAGAAAGATAGGCCTTATTCACCTCATTTAGGATTATCTGTTAGGTAATTCCATTGGGTATTACAGAACTTAAATTTCTTTCAAACACCTGCACATTTTGTTTTCAAATCCTCTAAATTATGTACATAACCATGATGATTTTCTCATTCACTACAGAGAAGCCATTTTTACAAAACATCCTGGAATTCAGAAAAATATAGGTTATTTTTTTATCCTTCATTTATTGAGAGATGAAAATGTACTTTGTATTTGACTCTTGAAGATATATTTTCTCTGAGAAGCTGTGTCACGTTGTTGTCACTCACTTTGGAAAGAATGACTGATTGAATCCATATCAGTCTCTAAATTAGCTATAGAACTCAAGAAAAAGCTGAGCCTCTCTGTGGTCATGACAATAAACAGCTTGCTTTGTAATTATGTATAAAAAAAGAAAGCAGACCTTCATGAGAAAGAAATGAATGGGAAAAAAATGAATTGAGACTTTCACTGTCAAAGATCAGGGAAATATTTTTACTGTCTCCTATTCTTCAGGAGTTTCTAGTGTGCTTACATATTTATTCCCCTGTTAAGAGTCTTTTAGGTGAGTTAAAATACAAGGTAGGAAACAACTTTTTATGTACTTTGCTGTAGAAATCAAATCAGTAAACAATTTTGATGAAACTTCTTTTTAAGCGAGAAAGAAATGGAAATTGTGTATTTTTTCAACCAAAGATGCTTCTGATCACTATTCACATCAATAGAACATTCCAATGCCACTCATGTCTACTTACCCTGCCTAAAAAACAGATGAGAATAAAAAAATAGCAATAAGAATGATATCAACTGTAAGAGAAGCTGTCATATAAGATTTGAGAAATAAAGGCAGTTAATGTTTGAAGGCAGAAGTGATAAATTAGTTATTTACTAATAACATGCTGTGCAAAACAAGTAAACTGCCTGTAATTAAATATACAAACCAGAGTACTGTAAGGAAAAACAGACATGTTTAAACTGGTTCTGACAGGAATTTCCATAGGATTTAAGAGAGTGTGGTTTTGTGATTACTCTGGGGGACTCATTGCTAGTGAATGCCACCAACACAAAGTATCTGCTTTTGTGAAGGGGGTCAATATAGACCTTCAAAACCCCGTGTTAGATTTCTAACATAGTAACCATAATTTAGTTGTGGTGTGTTTTAATAAAGGACATGGGAAAGGGTGCCCTTGAACAAGCTGAAAATGAGAGATTGATCTGGGACATGCACTTTCTTCTGTTTTGGCCATTTTCTATTGCTGAGAAGGGAAAGCTGGTGTCAGCTATTTGCCCTAGCTCCTCCTAGAAATCTGGATTATTTCAATATTAAGAATCTAAGAATTGCAACATTCTTCTGCTATAAATAATATTAATAATAATAGTTGTTATTATTATTGGTAATATTTTAGTTTTGTGTGATTAATATGCTTTAAATATGTGAATGTAGTTTGCATTTGTAGTAATTTCATACTAATTACAGTAGAAACATGAATATTACCAATTGTTTCTCAGTGGTAACTTAAATGGGAAAGGCAGACAGAACTGTAGACAAACAAACATTAGGTTCTTTTCTGTGTCCTGCCAAACTGATGTAGATATTTAATGATCTGCTTAAAAAAAGATGGCCAGTCTAGATTTTTATTTGATTTTTGTAATGAAAATCTGAACAAAAAATCTAAGCATCTCATTGAACTTACATGTTTCTTTAAGGAGATTTTCTGAAATGGAAAAGAAGATGTACTTATTTCTAGACACCCAGTAACCTGGAGAAAAAGTTTTACTCGTGAACAGAATCCTCCCTTAAAAGAATGTAACACTTTTAGACTGTAATTCTAAATCATCCAAAACTGTCAAATATTTATTATCTACTTCACCTCTAGTAACTAATGCTCCGTATTATGACTATATGAACTGAATAAAGAGTATAAAGGTATAGTTTCCTACTATACCTTTCCAAACTTTAATAATTATTAGCATTATGGATTTAGTTTGACGGTAATTTATTTTGTGGCTACCAAGGAAATATATTTTGGGTCCTATGCAGTAGAAAAATGAGCAGTTATTAGTTATTAGTTATTAGCTATTAGTTATTATTAGTTATTAGTTATTCACTAATTATTACTTAAGAAACAAATCTCCTTTCATATTTCCAAAATCAATGAGGTGATATTTTTATCTATCTTACAATTTACAGAAATATTATTTCAATGAGAAAGCTGATATGCAAATGATATAAAAGACAAACTCTAAAAAGTATAAGAAGGCTGCTTGACTGTTTCTGTTGATTCTAAAAGATTTTGGAAAAAGGCTCTTGTAGATGAATAAATGTCTTTTGGTGATCAGGTTGTCTACATTGATATATAGATTAATTTTAGACTAATACTAGACCAATACATACAATTTATTCTCATAATTTAAAGAGATATGTCTTTGATCATAAAAGCCCAGCTGGAGAAGACAAATTCTTGCTTCATTAATTATTAATTTTTGCTTTCTTAGTGTTCTTTAGAAACATTTTATATCTATTAATTTTCTGTTAATGTTTGTTCACACAATGGAATTATGTATTTATTCAAATAACTAGCTCGAAGACAACACACCATTAGCAAATGTTTAAATTAAGTATATTTGTACTTGTATTTTTAAATGAATTTATACATCAATAATATGAATGCACACAACATTTGTGCTTTTCTTAGATACTGATTTATATAATAAGAGAGAGTATATCTCTCAGGAATACTGTTTTAAAGAATTAATTGGATCAGAATTAAAGTAGCTGTTTTTTCATGATTTCTGTATTTTTACATGAAAAATATTTGTTCAGTAGATGGGAATTTAATAGACAACATTTCAGGACATTTTAAGAGATACTTGCAAAATTTACATCAAAAGTTGAATGATGTCAGGGTTCTTTGAACAACATAGAGACATAAAAGCCTCAGTGTGACAGGTGGTTGACAGAAAATGTTTATTATTTTTACCAAGGAAATTAAATATCCATAAAATAAGGCATTGAGCACTGCTTTACAGGTGAAAGCCTCAGATTTCTGTCTCTGGAGTTAAAAAAACTTCTCTTGATAAAAACTTTAGGAAGATTTTTGGACTCTTTTAAAAGTTCTGTTAATCTATTGAACAGCCACAGTTTATACCTGCTAATAAACTTCTAAATAATGGTCATGTTCACAAAAAACTCAAATCTGGTAAATGCCAGGAAACACATATGTTGTAAAACAACTTTACAAGATGACTGAAGTGGTATTCAAATAACTTCCTTGGTGGCACAAGCAAGACAAGGCCAGACCTCTCTGCTCTTGTGTTTTGGCAACATCTGCAACAGAGTGAGTGTTACACAAAACATTTAAACAGGACTTCCTTATTTAATACTCATCTTTTAAAGGGCATATTATCCCATTGTTTACAGAAGACATTGGAAAAAAATGCTCTATTTCAATGAGGAATTTAGAGCTGTAAAAGGCTAAAGAGAAAGACGTCATGAAGAGAAATGAATGTGACAAAATTATTTTCTTTCTATTCAATTTTTACTCTGTTCTCCTATTTACTTAAATTTCGTTCTGTGCTTTCAGCTGCCATTCTTCATGGAGCACTGTTGTTACTTAGCTTTTTCTTACTCGACTGACCTAAAGTATCCTTCTTGCCATCTAAGCTGGAGGATGCTCCAGTAATGCTCAAAGATTCTGAGAAGTCTATGACTACAGATGAATTTTTTGCCTTTTCAGGGTATAATCTGAAAGCCTTGTGCTGGGCCAGCTGGTGAGCCTTCTTACAGCCTTGCAACTGGCAGTCCTACTTGCCCCAAGGGCGAGGTCAAAAAGCTTTATTTGTGCTGGCTACTGCTAGAGGAGATCTGCTCTAGTTTGGGTAATTTGCTACTGGAGAGATTAGGACTGCTCCCACCAACATTCAGAGTGTTGCTGCAGGGTGGTGAATGATTGCTGCTGGTGATCTTCCACTGTGGATTTGAAATATCTGCAAAAATTCATCTGCACACATCCTCAGGAAAAACGGAGCACTTTTCTCCCAGAAATGTGAAAAGAAATATGTTTTTCCCAATTTTTTGCCTGCTAATGTAAAATTTTACCCTTGATTGTTTAACTTTATTGTACAAAGTGGAAGTTAATGCTTTATGTAGTTTAATTTGAATTAAAAAAAATACATAAATACTCAAAAGAAAAGCAGGCTGAGAGGTTGAGGTTGGCGAAAGGAAGTTACTGTGCCCATCTCTCTACTCCATTATAGAAGTTCCACTCAGGTGTTACTGCCCTCATGTCAAGAAGTTCAGAGAGCCCTGCAGCTTCTGCAATACAGTTGATGACTCCACAACAACAAATGCATAAATGCATAAACTTGCCTTAAAATCATTGCCTGTGTTGGAGAAGACAGCAATCCTCCTCAAGAGGCCTCGAGAAAGGTTTAATAGCAGACAAGTGCCCTTTTATTGTGTTTTTGTACCAACGCACTTTACAATGTCCTTGAAGAAACAGTAGCTGTATTCTGTCAGTTTTCAGTGGAAAATAGGCATCCAGTTACTGCTTATGCTCCTAAAAATACTCAACAAATCTCATAAATTCCTGGTTTGACCATGTATTCTCTTCTTAACTGGAAATAAAAAAAGTTTAAATTACAGACCATTCCAAAAAATAAGGAATTTTATACGGGATGTCAGGGAAAATATGTGTGTTTATTTGCAAAACTCTTTCATGATCCCTATCTTTTTCTCATTTCTGTTTTCACACCTCATGCCACGATTTCTTACTATTGCATTTTTTAGGAGAACAGCCTTATTCCAGCATTCATTCTTTCGTTTGATGTGAACATTCCTCTTCACTTCTAGCATTCAACAGAGACCCTGATGTAAACGGCCTGGGAAACTCCACTCTCCTTTACCTGTTCTCTCATATTGAATTTATTAAGCAGCAGATGGCCAGGGACAACGTGCAGTTTGTCAGATTTGAATCAATAGACCTCCATGGTGTGTCAAGATCAAAGAATGTTCCTTCTCGATTCTTTCAAGTAAGTTTTTTGGTTTCTAGTTATACCTTTATGTGTTTTCATGCCCCCACCCTTAAATTATATATTTTCCATACTGCAGGCAGCAACTCCAACTGAGAAAAAATTATCTGTTCCCTCCCAAAGGATCTAGACTTCTTTCATCATTGCAATAATTTATTCCTCTTTTCCTCCAAATAGTAATCTAATTAGATAAGGATAATAATTTCAGTTCTTTGAAGTTCTAATAATCTCTTCACTCGGAAATATCTTTTCAGATTCAACACATAAAAATTTTAGTTTGCTGAACATCTCTAAATTGCAAAAAAGATAGGAGTAAACACTGAAAGAAATAAAATTACTGAAAATAAAATAATTTTAGTTAGGAGAAATTTTATAATTATCAATAAGATAGGAAAATATCACTGAGTTGCACAATGATTTAAGAGTAATATTTGCCATAATAACGATGCAGGAAATTAAAATCAAATTAGGAAGCAGGATAAATTAGGTAGCAGTGTTCAAGGAGGGAGAGTCACTACTATGGAGAAGTCACCTTTGACATCTTTTTCAGTGCCACATGGGCAGCTTAGACATCTTGGAGCACATCAGCTTGTGCAGTTTTGGATTTGAGTGTCACACATTGATACTGTTGACTGCCACCTGCTTGAAAGAAGATAGATTTCATTCATTCATTCATTCATTTTAAGAGAAGCCATCAAATGCAATTCCATCTGGATATGCAAAACTGGTTATTTTTAGCTCTGATCTTGGCTCTTTCTGGATTTGTTCTTTCTTCTCTGCTCACACAAATGGCAATATTTTTCCCTTAGAAAAATAAAGGTAAGATGTAAATATGAGCCAAATTTTACTTGATAGAACTTGGTCTAATTACATCTTTCATCAGAAAAATATTTGATCAGTTGATAAGTTGAAATATTTGATAAGTTGAAAAGGTGCTTGATTGAAGGTAGATGATCCCTCCTTGGGGTCTTACTTGCATTTAATTTTTATCAGTTGAAGCTTTCTGTTCAAATGAAAAAGAAAGTATAATTCTGAGTTTTTCTTACCTTGAAATGCTTCCCTGCATTTTACCCCAAACTTTCTAAGTCTAGAAGGTGAGATTTTTCTATTAAATGTTGCATCTGAAGAACAGTACGTAAAGAGAAGTTACAGTCTTAATTGAATTGATATGAGTCTTGTGTGGTCACTTGGGTCTATGTAAATAAAATGGTTAGAGGGTGTGGAAGCTAAATAGACTAACTATAGATAAAAGTATGACTTGCAAAGTGTGCACCTAACTGGTGATCCCCATAATTATATAAACACTTTGCAAGAAAAATGTTGAAGAATTTTTTTGTCCTTTATGAAAATTAAAAAAGTTATCTTTGATGTCAGAGTTTTGATACCAATTTTGCAGGAAGTTGTTCTGCTCTATAAAGACACAGCAACTGGCTCTTACCCTTCACATCAATGATCACTGCATTTTAGTGTTCTTTTATGAAAATATGATTGTTCTACCTGAGAATCTGAATTTTACATCTTTTATATACATAAAATTACCATTGAGCTCTTTTCTGGTTTGGTAATATGTCGTTCTGTTCTGTGTTTAGGAGAAAGCAATTCATGGCATTGCCATGCCCAGAAGTTACCTGGAACTGACGTTGAATCCTAAAGATAATGAATTAGATTACATAAATGCAACCAATTTCAATTGTGACATAATTCTGAACCCTGATTTATCAACGTTTCGAATCCTACCCTGGACTGAGCAGACTGCAAGAGTGATATGTGATTCCTTCACCGTGCTGGGCACCCCACTAATGACCTCCCCAAGGCACATTGCCAAGAAACAGCTGAGCCAGCTTCAGGACAATGGCTTTTCTTTGCATGCTGCGTTCACTTATGAATTTTGTATTTATGGCATTACTGAGGTTGTAAATTCAAAGACAATATCCTTTCCTGCTGCCACGATACTAAATAACCATGACCAGACTTTCATTCAGGAGCTCATTGAAGGGATGTATTATGCTGGTGCCAACATAGAAAGCTTTTCTTCTTCCAGTGGGCCTGGGCAAATGGAGATCACTTTTCATCCAGCATTTGGCCTAGATGCTGCTGACAGTGCCTTCACGTTTAGAACAGGCCTTAAAGAGGTGGCTAAGAAGTATAACTACGTGGCTAGCTTTTTCTCAGAATCAGGATTCTACAATTCAGGGGCCCTATCACACAGCCTGTGGGATCTGAACGGCCAGAAGAATTTGTTTTCTGCTGGTTATGGAGTTGAGGAGCTCTCAGAGCTCGGAAAAAATTGGTTATCAGGTCTCTTGGCACACACAGCAGCTATCAGCTGCTTGATGGCTCCTACCACCAGTTGCCGCAAGGCTTATTCTAAATACAGTAAAGAATCCAAAGAGACTGTAAATGCAAATTGGGCATATAATGATAACAGCTGTGCCTTCAATGTCAAATGCCATGGTGGAAAAGGCCCTTACATAGAGAATAAATTAAGTTCTGCTGCAGCAAACCCATATCTGGTCCTTGCTGCTACTATTGCAGCAGGTCTAGATGGAGTAAAGAGAGGACTCAGTTATGACGATATGCTTGAAGAAGAAAATCACACTGGTGATCTGAAACATTCGTCAATCCCTTTGAAACTAGAAGATGCTCTGGTTGCCCTTGAGAAAGATTCGTGCATTAAGGAAGCATTAGGCGAAACTTTTGTCCGGTATTTTGTTGCCATGAAACATTATGAGTTAGAAACTGAAGAAATGGATAGTGAAAGGAATAAATGCCTGGGATATTTTATTTAGAGGGAGCACCCTTCTGTAGTGTTGCCGTGTAAATTCATACAGTGAATGGCTAAGGTTCTTGAAATTAGTACATATATTTAAAAATTATTTGATGCTATGGGATTTTTCCTCCCTCCTCCGTATAATACATGGTAATTACACTTGATTGTCCATGTACCTTGATGGCAGCACAAAGCTGATACATTCATGAAATAACATTAACAGGCTTTTAAGAAACAGGTGGAGTATTTTTGGGCAGACCTGCTGGTGAAAAGAAGAAAAGAGAAGGTGAAATGGAGAAGAGCAGCTATGCAACTGTAACAGGACTGTATAACATGCAGAAAAGTGGGAGTGATGGGAACAGTGATGAGGGCTGGGGTTTAGAACTGCAGTATTTCATGTTCAACATGGTAATGGGATTTGTTCCAGTCTATTCAGTAAGTGATTGGTTGCTAAACCAAAAGAATATGATCTTAATTTAAAACATAAGCTAGAACAATGAACATTGTAGAGAGAGGGGCAAAGGACTGAGGCTGTAGAACCTGAGAGGCAGGAATCAGTATCTTAATGGACAGAAATAAAAAAGATGGGATGGATTATATAATAATCTATACATCATGAATTCTGCTGGTGAATGGAGTTTTCAAGAGTTATAGTTAATAAAGATACTAAAAGAAATCAAATGGTGACCTGAAGAGGGAATAATTCATAGAAAGGCAGCAGTGTCAGGCTACTGTGCAATAAAAAATGAGTGTTTTTATGTCTGTTTTGATGGTTAATTCAGATTTAAATGGCAAATGAGAAAAAAAAGGGTAAAAAAGCCAGAGAATTTAGAGCTTAAACTGTACTTAATTGGGAAACTTGATTTTATCAAGGATGCAGAAGATGACTGAGAGTAGAGAAGCAGAAAGAGTAGGTTGAAACCAGAAAGAAAGAGTGAAAATGCAAATTCAGAGACTGAAAAATCCTGATTAAAATAGAGGGAAAAAAGACCCAATCCTAAAATTAGAAATGGCAGCTGGTGTAAAGAAAAATAATTTTTTAGGAACAGCTGGAAGTGGGGTTTAGATCTGCTCCTTGATTTTATTGCTACTGTCATCCTTTATTATTAAAGATAATATTTGTTTCATACACCAGCTCTGCATTAGCAATGATTTCTGGTGTTCTTTATCTTGTCACAGTATTTTGATCTATGTGTTTGAATTTGTGAGTGAAAGAGTTTGGTCATCAGTGGAATAAAAAAAAATTCAGTCAATGCCTCTGTCAACTTGCAGAATTAGGAAAGTGTGAACAGGGATATGCTACTTGCCCATTGATGGATCTCCCATTCTTCCCCTACAAAGAATTGTACTTGAAATGTAGCACCTAAAGCTTTTTGTGTGATTCCAAAGAACTCATTTTATACTCAGGTAGCAAGAGGAAATAAATAATCTAAAGAAACATGATCAGTTCCCATGTCTCAGTCTGTGTTTGGTGGGTGGATTTGATTCTCTCTCTTACTCACATGATACATTTTTGAATGCTCAATTTTAGGGCATATAGGGGACTATTTTTCTTTGCTAGTGGTTAATTTGCATTGGCCAGGTCTAGCCTTGCATTTAAGGAGAACTTCCCATTCTGAAAAAAATTCTTCTCTTTTGCTGTCCAAGTACTTTTTCAGGGACTCTGGAAAGCTGTCTTCTCTCTTGTCTTTCTGGTTACTCACCATTTTCACAAGCTCTTGGCAGAAAACACAAGTGAAAATTATTCCCTTGCTCAGAGAACCTACTTGCCACACTTAATATTTAGTACCAGCAGTCACACAGATTAAGAGCTATTCATTGGTGTGGGTTTATAAGACATTCTTTCATTTGTCTTGGATTTGTAATTATCTGCCACTGCATATATATATATGGACAATATACATGGACTTCTATAACTGAATTTAATAAACACAAAGTTTTTTATATATACTACGTATATTATCCATATCTTTTCTTATCACAACATTGACAAAATAACATCATACATAAACCTCTTGCTGTATATGTCCAACTACCTGACTAAATTGAGAGAAAGCCATTATTTATGAACCAAAAAACCTCAGGTGTCTAGAACTGATGTTCTACAAGTTGTAAACAGTTATAGCAAGATAAGGTGAATGAATAAAATAAATCTGCAGGTATTTTCTAAGTGGTCTTCAATGACTCATACTCTGAAAAGACATTGACTATATGATTAAATGAAAACATTTAATGTTTCTGGCAATTGAGTGGTTTGTTGTTTTTGTTTTTTTTTTTAAACTAGGAAGTTCACAGATGGAGCCTGAAGCTAGTGGGTCCCAAATCTGGTCAATATTGTTCAACACCTTTTCCTAAATATATTCTCTATAATAAAAATAAAGCAGCTCCAACTGTGTTGGAGAGTATAAAAACATTTACTTCAACATGTGCAGTTATGAATTTTAAATTTGCACATATCTCCAACTAAGTTTTCATGCATATTCCTTAGGAAGACGAGAAAAAGTTAATTCACTCTGCTCAGCTGAAATTAATTATTAGTGATTGTTGTATCATTAACAAAAATGGTGCCTGAAAATTCTCTATAGGTTGGAGGTCAATGTTTAGAGCACAGTTAGTTAGATAATAGAAATATGTACCGTGTTATAAAATTAAAAATAAGGCATCTGTGATTTTGCATACACTCATGATATTTTCCAGGGTCATAAAATCAAGGAACCATAGAATGGTTTCAGTTAAAAGGAATCTTAAAGTTCATCTAGTTCCAAACCCCTTGCCATGGGCAGGGACACTTTCCATGAGAACCAGTTTTCTTGGAGCCCCTTTCATCTGGACTTGAACACTTTCAGGGTGGGGCCTCCAGGGAAAAATATGTACTTGAATAAGAATAAACATAGGACACTTCATTGGGACAAGGATGTGAAGAGTTTGTGCTTGTTCACAGATGAGTCTGGGTTGTGTTTGTTTCACCAGCATAGAAATGGCAGATTAGGAAATATTAAGTGTATAACTTGCAAGAACAAAAACCTGATCATTTTGCTCAATTAAATTCTTCTCAGGATTTGATAATAAGGTGACACGCTTCAAACACATGCAGATTTATCAGAGAAAATCCTGAGGACCAAAGTAAATGAGGTAGGTCCTATTTACTGGGAATAACTGAATTATTGTTTGTAGCTTAGAAAGTGGAGATAGAATATAGGTTTTACTAATGGTTTTCAGGCATGTAAAAGATATAGCTAAGGAGCAGAGTATTATCTTTTCTTCCAATCTGCTGCAGTTAGAACATAGCAGCAGGTTTTCGTCAAGGAAGATGTAGATTAGACAGTCTGGAATATGTCAGTGTGTTAAAGAGAATGAAACTGGAACCAGGCAGATGTCTGAGGAGAGTGGCAGTGTTTTGATAAGGGACTCCAAAGTGTAATTTATGATGTACAGTATAGCCTGATTCGTATTCATAATGTTTACAGGTATAATGGGATAGCTCATTTTCATTGTTTGCTGGGTCTCACGTTTGCTGTGTGATCATTGAACAGACTGCTAGACCATCTATTTTAAGAGATAAAAAATTAGTCAAATCACATTATTTTTAATAGGAAAAATCTATCCATGATAAGTGCATGCAGAAGAAAGCATACGAGAAGATACAGACTAACAAAGCAGTCAGAAAAACTGGTGTACAGCTACAGTTAGACATACCATATAATGGAACACTAGAGATGCAGTGAAAATGTAGTGAAACACTGTAATATCATTGCTCTGGTAAATTTTATGTTGAATGTATGCAGTGAGAAATGAAGGTACCTCATACCCCCAGCACACATCATGACTTGTTCTCTTTTGTCATGTAGGATCAGAAAAATAATACAAAAGGTATATACCCCTTCATACAGTAGCTTATTTTCAATTTGGAAATTCCATGCTTCTAACCAGGCTTCAGGTTTCATGAGATATGAAAAGAGAATTGAATTTGTTAGCCAGCATGTCTCCAGCATGTCGAGGTGATGATGCCATGTACGTAAGTGAATATTCAAATTTTATTCTTTCAGGCTCCAGCCAGAGGGCAGCAGTGCACTGTGCAGTGCTCCTCTGGGATCTCAAGCTGTCATGCTGTGCCCAAAAACACCCATTAAAATACACATATATTTTATATAGGTATTTACAATATTTTTTAAAAAGATAGTGTGGCAGCTGAAAGATAATGCATATCTTTTTCATTGGTTTAGTTAAGCTTAATAATCTATTGAATTTGCATAGCCTGTTCAGTAAAGGACCATAGATCCAAAATATTGTTTTCATTCTTGATAACAGTATTCAAATTTTAGTCTAGTAAAAGATTTGTATCTATATTCATGTGTGTGTGTATCATCTTTAGGTGTATCTTCTTTAATATCATTGCAACAAAATTACAAATCATTTAATGACAGTATTCCATTTTTATAGTTTAATGTAGACATTTACAGGGATTTCTTTCATGTCTCCATCTTATTTAAATACTTTCAGAGGTCTGCTTGCTTATAGGGGCTTCCATTTTACCTGTACTCTTGTGTCATTTTTTCCCATCTGCTGGAGGAAAATCATAGATGTATAGTGGATGAACACATCCTAGATAGACCTATTCCAATCACCTTTCTATTTCTGAGTAAAACATAACTTCACCCTGCATCTGAATTATTGAAATTTAGATACACATTGTAGATATCTGTCAGCATGTGGGATAGTCATTTTTTCAGTAGTTCTGACAACATATATCTATATGGCTTTGCTCTGCAAGTCTGCTAGCACAACTCACATTTTCAATATTGAATTTCTTCACAAAGATGCAGTATTTAAGACTTAGCAATATTTTCCCTCCAACATTTTCTTTGAAATATCTTCATGATTTTTTGGTTTAGTTTGTTTGCTTCTTTTTAAGTGAAAGCTCAATTATGTTCAAAATTCTTCAAATGCTAGAAATCAAAATTGATTCCGGAAGATTGTTGCAGAGTATTAATTTAGCTGCTCTGAAACTGTGTTTTAACACATTTGAGTGCACCATCTGTGGAAAACATGCCAATGCAGTCTCAGAGCATGGCAGTAAAGGAAGTAAAGAGGAGAGGAACTATCTGTGAGCAACTCCACCAAATATGTGTTAGTCTTGAGCAATGGGAGAAAGATATGAAGATAACTGAGCAGCTGAGAGTGCTTTGTGCAAGCTCTAATTCATCACCTGAGAAAAAATGACCAGCTCCTGGATGAAGAATGACTGGTTGAAGCTGAGGAATCACTTGTATGAGTTTGCAGCTACAGAGCAATTTTTTTTGATTGAAGGTATGCAATAACAATTGTTCAATTTAATCTGTAATTTTGGAGTGCTTTTTGATTTCTTTGCTGACACTAAACTCTCATCACAACAACATTCACAAATAGAGCCTTCTACCCTCTCACACCGACTATGATGTTCCATCCTGGTAATGTTATGTCCTTAGTTTTTTGCTCTTTTTGTTGTTGTTGTTTCATTTTGATTTTCTTGTTTTACTGTCACCATTTACAGTATTGCAGCCAATACTGACACTGTTTAGTGCCTCTTTGATACACACTCTACATGGACTTTCTGTAGAATACTAAATTGAATTCAAAGCTATTGGGCTCAAACTCACCTCAGAGAATTTTAGGCACTTTATTGGAACACCTCAGTTAGGATCTTAGCTCTCATGCATCTCTGGCTACTTATTGATACAGATAGAAATTGCCAAAGGAAAAATGAATTAAATTCTTTTCTATACTGTATTGTTTAATTCTCAAAATTAGGGCTGAGGACAATATTTCTGAAATCTGCTTTCTCAGATTTGTACAGCAGTGTACAGGGTCTGGTTGGGAGTGAGCAGATTTCCTTCAAAGGAGCCCACATGGTGCTGTGTTTTGGATTTGTGAGTCCAACTGTGCTGGTAACACATCAATCTTTTAGCTGCTGCTGAGATAGCTTTACACAGCATCAAGGTTTTCTCTGTTTCTCACTGTATCACCAGCAAGTAGGCTGGAGTTGACAAGAAATTGGGAGGGGACAGAGTTGCAACAACTGGCCCAAATTGACCAAAGTGATAACATAAACAATATAATGTGCTCAGCAACAAATCTGGGAGAAGTCTTTTCAAAGCAGCCATGACTTGGAGACTGGCTGCACACTGATCTGCTCGTGGGAGGGGGTGACTGTCTGTCTTCATGTCACTTGTTTTTTTTTTTTTCTCCTTATTCCTTCACACATTAAATTGTCTTTACTCACAAGTCCTTCTTGTGTTTGCTCTTTCATTTCTCTCCACCATCCTGATGGGAGGGTGGGTGAATGGGTGGCTGTGGGGGTGCTTAGCTGCTGATTGCAGTCAACCTGCCACAAACTGTTACTTTAATATTTGTGCCCCTGGCCTAAGACAAATCTGGGTGGGAACACTATATAACCTAAAAATCTTGGAGATTTTAGAGAGGGGAGTAATTGATGTGTAGTACTGGTATTTTTGTGTAAAAGGTGAACAAGTCATGATGTATGATGCCTTATTAGAGTCTGGATTAGAAGCAAATATGTTTTAATCCAGATTCTGTGTTCTGAAAGCTGTTTTTTTATTTAAATATTTCATTGGCTGCAGATGCTTTGCCACATGGTAGCATCAGTGGGTTGTTAAAGCTCAGCCTATCCTCCAGCAGGACTCAGTGAGCATGTCATTAGAGAGTCAGCTCAGAGCTGCACGGTGAAACTATCTGTGCCCCCTGTAAATCAGAACATTTCACACTGGAGCTACAGTCACACTGCACGATACAGGTGAGCAAGAAGAACCTCCCAATGAGGTTCACCATAAGGTTCTGTATATAGTACAGCAAATCAATATAAATTTACAACAGAATTACATGCTAAGCGCCTCTGTAATATGTGCTAAATCATGGAGATTCACTTTAAGGTTCACCTTTAAGCTCCCATGTAATATACAATAAATCACTAAGTTATAGTAAGGCCCAGCAAGCACCTTGCTTTATTTGAGCTATTACTATTTCTGCTGTACTGATAAGGAGGTGTCTGTCATTGACAGGTAGAGCTAAGAAAAATGGTAAATCAGTTTGACTTTGAGGCTGCACATGGAATGCGGCCACCAATTACTGCTTCAAATTTGTGCTTCCTTTGGGATGCTCACAATTTTTCTTAGAAATGTGGTAGCTTTGCAACACACAGGGACATACTAACAAAAGAATTTTAAACATCAAAGGGCAGTGGGGTGGCCTTGCTAGCACAGACCTCTTCTGCACATTGCTCCTTCACCGCTGAGCTGCCGGCTTTGCTCGACAGTGAGGATGAACTAATCTCAGGGTTCTGTAGATTGCCTTAACAGCATATGCATTTATTAAATAAATAGTCAAAAGTAACTTTCAGTTCTCCTTTGGAGATACTTTACCATTCCATTAAGTCTTCACTAGACACTGGGAAAACAACATTCACAGGAAGCTCTGTAAAACATCACTCTAAAACCCACTTTTGTTTTGTTTTGATGAATAGCTTCAGATCAGTCACATTTTCTTCTGACTAATATTTTCTAATATTTTCACTGAAAACTTTGGGCAGTGCTCTTAAGGATATATGATACAGAACTGTTTACACTAATTTTGGTGTGCTCAGGGTTGAGAGGGGAAAGGGAACATTCATGCAGATGTACAGGCATCAATAAAACTAGAAGAATGAGAAAGAAAAGCTGATGCTGATTGTTGAAAAACAAAAGAAAACAGAGATCATATGGCTGCTCCAGGAAAAAGGCTTCTTCTTTCATCCAATAAATATTTGGCACATGATCCATCAGCAAAGTGTTGGTGAAGGATGTCTCTAGAGGCAGTTTCCAAGTGGAAGTTAGTTTGGAGATAGTTAACAAAGCTACTTTGTAAATGACTAATATATCACAGTTAGCATGTTGATGGAGCTGCCCCACTGGGAGCAGGTTTTTGACATTGAAGTATGCATGACCAGCAGTGTCAAATGATGTCATTGCACTGAGACATCAAATACTACTTAAAGAAGCCACATAGAGACCAGTGGTTACTCGGTTGGTTGTTGACTCCTCTGGAGTTGCCATGCATTTAAGTGATGAATTGATCTGATGTTTTAAAGAGGGTCCGGTTCCAAGCACTCTAAGCTCTGAAGAGTCACTGTGTGCTATAGGACTGATGTGTGATTTCTCCTAACTCATCAAAGGGCAAAATAGGACTGGTACTACAATGGCATCTAGTAGACAGCAGTTTTCCATCTGCTCAGCTGCTGCTGCAGCTCAGTACTGCTGGATCTGAGAAGCCTGAAGGTCCTTGCTCTGTCCCATGAGTGCTACAGTTGAAAAGCTGCTGTCGTCCCCTTGCCTCTGTGCTTGACTCCAGACATGACATTTAGGTCAGGGCTCAGCCAAAGTCACTTTCAGTGTCCACTGATCTATACATTGTTTATTGCTTTCATTTGAAGGAATAAAAGGGATTGATATTTTTATAAAATCTAAAAACTGTACAGGCCATTTCTGGGAGCCCCTGGTTAGCCTTTGTCATGGTAAGAATTTTGGATGCCAGCAACATCTCTGTGCTGTCATTTTCCTTGCTGTACCATTAAAACCGAATGCTCAGTGCTGATTTCAGAAGGAGCTGTGTGGAATAACAAGGGAAATGCCAATATCATTTGCTATCATTTTCATTAATTTTTGTGATGCAACAGAGTGTCAGTGGGTCACTTTTGTGGATCTGGGTTGCTTGCTCAGAGGAAAATACATGTTTGAAAAGTCTGCACTATCTACCTTGTGGCTTTGATGAACAGAAATGGACGTTACCACCACCTGCTATCCTGATAGCAGGGGGACAGATATTTCCATTGATGCTGTCAGAACCAACCATGCAGCTCATACTGCTTGTATGAGATGAGATGCACTGTGTATTTATGCACTGCATTATGCACCTTCACAAATGACAGTTTGCAAAAAAAGATCTATTTTGTCTTGTTGCAACCAGTTGATTAATCACATAGCATCTTCCTTGCACTTTATCTGCTATTTGTAACCACAAATCTTGGAAAAAGACAGGGTTCAATCATTGTTCTCTGATAGCAGAGGATGTGCCTCTCTGGGTGCACTGTGTGAGCTGGAAACCTGTTGCTTCATAAAATCATGACCTTATGGAAGTAATATAGAAAGAGGTATTGAAATATTGGCTTGGTCAAAGATGATCCTAAAGGTAAATTCTTCTAACATTTTCTGCCTTTCCACACATCCTCAGTGTGGCACTTCCTGAAGCTGATCAAAGACTAAACTTAAAATTAGCTTGTGTGAGCACCAGCATCTGTGCATTATGTCACAAAAGCTCTTCTGTATGCGCAGGAACACAGAGAATGTAACACAGTAATGGTACATGGAGGGAAATCCAAATAATACCTTGCCCTGGGTCCTCCTAGGACTATCCAGGATGCATCAACTCACCACGAGCTGATCTCCACCACCCCAGAGGAGCAGAGAGCTCTGTGGCATGTGGGAACACAAATTAAGAACTCAGAGGAAGGGGCCCTCTGCCTGGACCCCTCTCAGGACTGTCCCAGGGGTCTGTGTGAGGTGTGCAGGTGTGTTCTGTGTCTGTGTGCCCACTGGATGTGTCTGCTCAGCCTCTCTTGGGCCACTGGATCTCCAGCACATCATAAACATAATTTGTTTTAAAAGTGGGGTTGGACAGATTCTTCTTACAGAGCCATAGACTGGATAAATGCCCATAAACTCAGCAAAATAAACAGAAGAAAAGTTCATATGTCTTGCTTCTGTCACATCGCATCTTTCATAAAGGGCAAGATATATATAGATAATCATATTTAAATTTCACCAGGAAACTCCAAACAGCACACATCCAAGCTGATAGTCAAATATTATCATCATCTTAATTTCTTCTGATCCAGTAGATGACTATCCCAGCAGTTCTGTGCAAACTGCCACCATGTCAACCCAAATTTTAGAATATAGCACGCACTTCTTGAAGCGACAAAATGTTTCCCAAAAGGTCTGGTGAAATTTGTTTCTTAGGTGAGAGGTCTAATGGAAATAGAGTTGGGTAATATTCTATTTTTGCTGAACAGATTTCAATGTCTGAGAAAGCAGACCCACATATTTTACGGAATTTTTACTTGTATCCAGCTTAGTTTTCTGGTAGCCACAAGTACACTTCCAAGAGTCATGAACATGGAATTTTATTTTAAAGATTCTTGAGTAATGGAAGAAAAATTAAGTTTATCTCTGCAGTGTTTCTTGTCAGCTTACAAAACATAAAATACTGCTGGTACCTTTTTTTTAGTAAGATTAAATTATTCAAGTGAGACTGTTTGGAACAGAATCATAAAAATACTTTTTCCTACAACAGTGTTACAAGTGGAGATGGGAACATGGAGAAACGGATAATTAAGCAGCATAGTACTAAGCTTAAAAAAAATAAATATATAATTTCCACCTACTAAGACAGGAAAGAACTTCAAGAATATTTTTATTCTCATTAATTTCTTTATGTTTTGCTGGATCCTGGTCTTGGAAAGAAGAAAAATTAAAGGTATTTTCTTAGTCTTCTGTCTATGGATTTCTGTGTTTTAAACATGTTTTTCTCCCACGCAAGAATAGAACTTTTTAATATTTATATATTCTCTAATACTAATCAAATTCAGTGCTATTAATTATCACAATTATAACTAATTATTCTGTTATAGATTATGTAAAATTAACAGGTTTTTAAATATCTATTTTCATCACTCTTGTGTGTCATTTCTGCTGTTAAGTGCTGTTTTGCCAAGTGCATAATAACTGACATTTTTATCTTTGCTCAGGATTTTTGCTGAGTTATTGCACAGCCATTCCTTTCTACAGCATGCAGACAGAGATATCTTTTAGTTCTGACTGACATAAATGTTTCTTTGTTTTAAGAGCACATTTCTTTCTCCTGCTTTACTTAGAGTGTAGACACCATCTATGTGTGTATAATTTTAAAACCACTATGACACTATGATTAAGGAAAAAAAAGTAGTATTCCTACAGAAAAGAAATCTCTCCTCCAGTGAGATACAAGGAATCTTATTTATATTAGTGCAATGACCCCAAATAATCACAGAATTCTTGTCCTTGGTATCTTTTAACCTGCTTGAACTCTTGTCTGTTGCCTTGTAAGATTTTACATTTTTAAAGATAGAAGTGGAAAAATTCCACCCACTCTCTTTTTTCAAAGTCAATACATTATTTTGATGAAAAAATAATAACAACAAAAGGAATTATTACTTTAAGAATATTTATTCTAGCTCATCTGACATTTTAAACATAATTCCTGACATAGTAGGCTACGGTCTCAGCTCTGCATATCAGACCTTATACTGTGATAATACAAGGGCAATATTTCTTCAGTGCCTTTTCTTACAAAATCCTCTCTTGAATGCCTTAATTTTGCATAATACTACCCCAAGGACTAGGAAGAGTCCTTAGTATGTGAAATCTTGCCCCTTGTTTTACTTATCATCATTTTATAACAGTTTAAGTCCACCATGAGTAGAGCTTCTCTGTAACCTACACCATGGTGACAAAAGAATTTAACTGTTCAGCCTTTAATTTGATCCTCATGTGTGGTCTACTTAGCTGTTTTCTTCTACATAGCAACCTGAAGAGATACAATCAGATTAGTCTACTGGCAGTGATGGCTCTCAGGAAGGACAGACTTTGGCATATGTACTCATCTTTTATGCCCTTGCACCCTTGAGGGGAAGCCCAGGGTCTTCAAAACCAGCATAGAACAAATACCATCTGTAGTCTAAGGAAGTGTTACTGACACAGTGATGTTGTCAGAGGCCTGATGAAGAGTGAATTTTGTGCTTGCTAGCCAGTAGATTACATTTTTCCCATTAAGACGTAAGTGAACACAAATCCTGACTCATTTATATGTTTGTGTTTACAAGAATTAACAGGACAAGAGTCCTTGTTCCCCAATCACCCAGAATGGGAAAAGAGAATAACATGCTTTGTATCCTTGCTGGCAGTGGATGCCCAGGTTTCCATCCCTTCACACAAGCTGAGGTGAAGCAGGATGACAGGAAGCTAGTGTGCATCATTGTAATGGTAATGGTTTAGAACTGAAAATGGGCCAATTTGGATTAGACATAAGGAGGAAGTTTTTTACAATGAGGGTGGGGCAACACTGGAATAGGTTGCCAAGAGAAGTTGTAGATGCCTTGTCCCTAGAAAAATTCAAAGTCATGTTGGACAGGGCTCTCAGCAACCTGATCTAGTTGAAGATGTCACGGTTCATTGAGTTAGATGAGCTTTAAATGTTCCCACCCAAACCAGTCTGTGATCAGTACTCATCCCAGTAAAGGACAACTCAGGGCATGGCCTAGGTCCTGGTGGCCAGAAGATCTCTTGCAATTAGTAGTTTAGACATATCCTGAAGGTCACATCTGTGCCTGAGACACACTGACAGCTGTTCATTCACTATCATAACCATCTGTCTTAGAGAGAGGGTGGAATCAGGCATGCTACTTTTTCCATATATATTGCAATTCAGAAGTGTTCCAATAAAACATATCAATTTCCGCATGTATCCTGAGCCTTGAAAAGAGAGTTTCCTTCCTTTTGTCCCCTTTCTCACTGCTGAGTTGTTTCCTGTTCAATGCAAGGTATTCAGTCCCTACCATGTGTTCATTCCCTTCATTTAGCATATTTTAGACAGGGATTGCTTGCCTGGTCTCCCTTTGGCAGGCTGTTTTTGCTGATTTGTTGTTACTGCTCTCTTGGGATGGTCCAGGTTCCAATCATGAATTCTATCTTCCCCAGCTGTGCTCTGACTAGGTGAAAGAGGAAGGGCTTATATCTTCAGCTCTGCCCTAGATATATTGCCACTGTCTAAATTCTACACATGGCCTCACAGGCTGCAGCACTCCTGAGCGTGTAAGTGATTTTCCCTGTTTGCCTGGGCACTTTGTACTGCTCTGCATGACTCATTACTTGTGCTGTGGGACTGCCTGCAGCAGTAGTCTACAAATCAGGAATTACAACTGGGAGCAGAGTGGTAGTAAGAGAAATAAGGGAGTGTTTTAAGAAACACAGTTATTTTTTACTGTATTTGCAGTTGTGCACCTGGAGGCAAGCAAGAAGAGAAGCTGCAGTCACAAACAATTTGGGAATGAAGCCCATGGTCTCTAGTAATGACTGAATCTTAATAGGCAAGGTGCAATAGAGATAGCACTTGGAGGCAGGAATTTATGGCTTACAATCTATGTAGCAATTTATACAATTTAAAAAGGTGGGGGTGAAATTACATCCTTTCAGCAATATAACGAATAGTCATATAAAGGTTCAAGAAATAGATGTTGAAATTGCTTTATCACAAGACCAGAAGCATTTCACCACCCTGGGAGTTTTCCAGTGAGTACTTAAAAATGTGCAACTAAAATGTGTCTATGTGGACACATCATAGCTTGAACCTCCATCTGGGAGGCTGACACATTGCAAACTGTTACATAGCAGTGTTTCAGGTTTTCAGATAAATGCCTAATCAGTATCTACGCATAGTGCACAGCTACTTCATACTGTCAACAAAAGGACTCGGGATTTGTAGAGGCTTTTACACTTCTTTTTTTTTCCTAATCAAGAAGAAATAATCTGAGGGGTTCATTAATTTTCAAAGTGTTCTCATGGTGTAGTTATAATTCAATTAAGTGGTAATCTATATAGAATAAAATACTGTTATATACTTATATTTAGACTTTTCAGGTTTTCTGCAAAAAAACCTCACCAAGTGCTCTTAGGAGTTTTGAAAATTTTCATCAAAGTACATTAAGGTGTCCAATTGTACAATCCTTCCTCATGTTGTAGAGTTTTGACTGTGAAATCATTGAATAGAAAAATGGTGATAATACTCCTATTTTCATTCCAGCTTTTAATTTAGCTAATTGGTTATATAATATCAACTGTGTAAATAGGTATATACTTCTTGATTTAGGAAACAAGCTAAATCAGCAAGGTCTGAATGGGCGTAGAATATTAATGGGTCAGATAAATATTAGTATTTTTTAAAAATATCACAATATCTTAAGAGTTGATATGATTTTAGTGGATCACTATCTTGCACCAAAAAAACACAGAAATTTTCCCAGCCCCAGCATAATAATATCTTAATTGTAGTACATTCTTTTCTGAGCATCCCTTCCTCCCCAGACAGTGCTGTGCTCTCACCAGACTTCCTCTGACTTTCCCTTCAGCTTCAGGCAAAACCTGTAATTAATATTAAGACTTGAGTGTTATACAGCTAAACACTGAACAAGACTGCCTCTTCTCATCTCTGCCAGTTGCTTGCTCTCTGATCTTCAGCAATTATTTAGACTGATTGTAGGTAAAATTACATGTTATGAAAACTGTGATGTGTACATCTACTGTTTCAAAACAGATTAACTCAATTAAAATTTGTGCTTCCACGAGACTCTCAAGATCTTTGATCTAAACAAAGGTCTGCTAAAGCTAATTAAGGACATTAAGGTGAAATTCATTTTACAGGAACAATTATCTCTCCTAGAAGACCTTTCAAAGTGTCTGTATTTTAAAAAAAGTTAGAAAAATGTTTCTAAAAGTATTGATTTATACCTAGGTCTATTCTAGAATCTTTTTATGTTATGCTGATACTAACTCCAGGTTGTCAGGGGAGGAGGAGAAGTACCTTTGTTAGCAATTCTTCTGCTTTAAAAGAAATTATATATATTCTCAATAAATAAAACTTGTTTATTTTTATAAAGCTGTGTCAGTTCATCTAAAAAAAAATATTGCATCAACTAAAAAGTTATAACACTTAGCAGTACAGTTTTCTATATTTCTTGTTGTAAATCTTAAGGTAAATAGGATTTTACCTGGGAAAGAGAGATTTTTGCCGGTGCATTTTAGTTGGTCGGAGTGAAGTTGGATATGTTATATTGCCTTAAGGTGAGTTTAATTTAGGATTATCTCTTCTTACAATATATATTTTTCTAATATAGCCAAGCCAATGCTCCTTCATTTCCTTTCACTTCTCTTTTACTTTCTGACATTGTCTTGACTTATTTAGATTTGTGTAATTTTTATTACAGTTATGCTTCTGAGACTTTTACAATGCTGGCCCCTTGCTGAAATCACAATACATCAAGAAGCTGGTGGCCTCTCAAACAAACTTCTAGATTGCAAGACTTTCTGTGCAAAAGTTAAAGGGACTTAGTTGAAATGTTTCAACAGATCAATGCTGTGGCAGTGAAGAAAGTTTCAACTATAGAGGGGTTTACTGATCAAAAAGAAAAGCCAAACACTGTTCAGGGTTAAACAAGAGTTCTTGGAAGAGAAATACTTATTTCTCACTCCAGTAAGCAAGTTGGCAGCTACATTCAGCACAAACATAAATTTCCCGTAGGCCTTAAAAAACAGCTCATATGGCAGACATCTCATCAGTTCATTTGTGAAACCCTAAATACGTATAAATTTGTGCAACGTGTGATGATAACAGAGAAATGTGAGCTTTCACACCCTTCAGTCTGGCAAATATCTTGTTAAGAAACGAGTGAGATACTTGCTCAATGAGGTGTAGAAGGGATCTCCCAGGAAATCTCACTGAACTCCTCATGTTTTTGTGAGGGGGATCTGACAATTAGTTTCAACCCCTTTCTCAATTTAATGAAAAAGATGAGTCTTACTTTGTGGTTTTAGGGGATCCCCTTAAAAGTTCTTTTCTTTCACCTCATGCCAGGCCTTTGGGCATCCACTGAGGCCACAGCAAGGGCTGCACTATATTCCCATCTTGGCAAGCCCCCTGCAGGTCTCCCTCCTTGCATGAAGTTTTGCAAGAAGGAGTAGGTGGAAGCCTGAGCTGGATTTACAGCTAAGTTTCTAGAGGGAACACTGTTATTAGCTAATAGGTATGTAAATATTTTAATCTTCTATTGTCTTTCATTTTGTCTTAATAGGTATAATATATAAAAATTAAGACAAAATTGCCATCATTAATTGCCTTAAGAGAAGTTAAACTATATTTATAATATTGGCACTACAGTCATTATGATTTTTATGCAAGACTATGTATAGAGGAAACAAGCAGTATCTTTGTAAACAGAGTATTCATAACCATAAACTCATAATGCAAGGAAAAAGAGGGGAAAAAAGAGGAAAATAATACTTTTTGGTGAAGATCTAGTTTGGTCCAAAACATAAAATTTCTTGTTTAATTCCAGAGAAGAATTTGTGCAAGTTTTGCTTTCGTCCAACCATATTGGTTGCCTAATAAAGTAATATTTGTAATATAACCCCACCTCAAATGTTTTGTGCAGGAGGAATAAACTAGAAGTATTATAAAATGATGCAGCCAGTTTTGTTATTGCATGAATCAATTTATAGACAGCACAGCTACACTAAAAGTGAAAAGAGAAGGTGTTAGTATTGCATTCAAATGCACGGCAAGAGCACTAAGCAGCTTTTGCACAGCAAGCAGAATCTCTTTTCCATCCACTAGATAGAGCTAGGGGACTTCAGGTGTCAGTGCAAGGCTTGGCATGGCACGCCTGTGGGTTTTGCCAGGAGCCCCTGGTGCTCCCCTGCACTGCTCTGAAAATGACAACAAACACTTTTACACACCTGGGGAGGTCTCTCTATTTGAAAGCTCCTTTTATGTCATGTGTTAGGGGCAGCAAAATAAAGAGTGATATTTTCCTTCTTTTATCCTTTTAAATTTATTTTTTTTTCAGTTTGTGGGATACAGCTTATATATGCTACCTTTATTCATACTAATAGGGGTATTACAGCTTCAAATCTGACGTTGGACACACTTTTTTTGCCTTACCTGAAGAAATAACTAGAAAAATGAGATAGTTTATCCATTGAAAAACACACCTTTTGAAATTTAATGTCTCTCATTTTTAGGCCTTATTGCCCCGTCAGTAAGCAAATATTTTTCAAAAATGTGAAGCTAAACATTATATTCTGAGATTTTGTGGAGTTTGGTGTTTTGGGTTTGTCTGTTTGTTTGTTTTTTGTTTGTTTTTTGCTATGTTTTCCCTTCCAGTTTTCTTCCTCAAGGAGGAATAGCACAAAATTGAATCAAAATTGATCAAATGAGCCCCATAGATATGGAATCCAAAAAGTGTAACTTCTCTAATGATGCAACCAGAGCTAGGGAAATAAGTTTTCATTGATTTTTTTAATACCATCTTAAGGACTTGGGATTTTTAAAAAATATTATTTGCCATTACATTTTATTGAATTAAATAGAATGGTTCAAACAGCTCTGATTTGAAATTGTGCTTGTCTCTTATGTTAGAAAAGCACTTTACCAAAAAGTTGTTACACTTGCAAAGGCAAACTCTGGCACAGTATAATTGCAATTAAGGAATCCATCTCTCTCAGAGAGAGCCAAGGCTGCAGGAGGCAGATTGAGGTGAGGCCCTGCCTGCAGTCAGCTGCCCTCCCCTTTGGCCCCAAATTAGAAAGCTTTCAACAAGGCCATGACAGCAACTGGGGCCAGGCAGAACAAAAAGTAGATATTTGAGGGTAAATAATCAGTAGAATGTTTGGGAAAATGGAACATTCCCGTTTAACTATATTCATCAGGGTTTTTTCCCCCTCCTTTGAGTTTATTGCTTGTGTTTTACAGAAAAGCTGCATTCAAATGCTTGACTGGAGAAGGATGGAAAGAGTAGGCATGTGAAGGTAAGGGCTCTACGTCCTTTATCCGTGGGTAAAAAGAGGGGAAAAAAAGGGATAAATGAGAAACTTTCTGCTGAGAAACAACACTGAGTGATTGGGAATCCAAGTCCTCTTTGCAGAATCCCATTATTCTGTATTTGAAGTTATTTCTTTCTTGTCTTTTGACCGGGTTACTTTGGTTATCTTGCTTGCTCCAAGGATGATGCTTCTGTAAACAAACTTGACAGGCTTTAAAGCAGGAGTTACAGCACATGGAGTGCAAAATGTTAAGGATGACAAAAGCAGATTCTAAATTAGGATGGATTTCCATCTCCCTCCAATGTCTTCAGTGAAAAAGGGGAATGAACACTTCATATTTCCCATGGTAGGTACTGCATATTGTACACTATTTTTGGTGATCATGAAAGAAAAACTATATTTGACTGCTAGAGAAGTGTCGTCTCTTGCCAATAAAATTGTGTTGTTCCTTAAAAACACAGATGTTTTCCAGGTGTTTTCAAGTACAGTCTCACTCCTTGCATGTGGTTAACTTGGTGATAGAGTAAGATAATTAAGAATAGCCACTAAATTTTTTATTCTCAGGTCAATGTTTCCCATATTGAAATTTTTCCAAGAATTGCACTAATGAATGTGTCAGAAAAATTGAATCTCAAACATATTTCTGTTCCTGGTGATATCACATTATGCTTTAAATCTAAGGATTTTACGTACCACTTTATCAGTGTCTTTATTTACTAAAGTACACCCACAAACCCCAGTACAGAAATGAAACTAATGTTAGAATTATATAAATCTTTTCCCTTCATTCCTCCTGAGGGTTTGCCAGCATAAATTCCCTTTACAACTTTTTTAGCAAAATGCTTCTCTCAAAAAAACTTGTATAAACACACTTACACACATTAACTTGAGACACATTACAGAAATTGCTTGAACTAAAAAGCACAGTATTTAGCTATAGGGCTAAGTATTTCCCCTTTAGGTTGTCAGGTAGAACAGTGATGCAGAGTTTCTGCCCAAGGAAATTTACATCAGACCTTCTGCTGACACTTATATTCCTCATGAAAGGAGCAATAGTTTCCCATTATAATTTACTGACATAATATACTCTTCTAGGAGCCGATGTGTACTTATCTGTGTTTTGGTTCTCAGTATTTCATGAACATACAAACTACAAACTGAACTGCTGCTGCCAGGATCAAAGACAGTCATTCCCCTCCTTGGTAGCTGAGACAGAGTTACTCTTTTCAGTGAATGAGTTCAGTATTTATTTGTATCATTTTCATCCATCTTTTTCACAGACTTAGCCCAGAATCTGATGCTATCCATCCTCAGTGAGATTGCTGAACACACAAACTCTTCCTTCTGGTTGCAATTCCTCCATGTCTAGGCAGATATAAAAGGCTTTGCTCATTAGTTCTAAATAAGGAAAGTGGCTCACCATTATATTGACACACTGGAAATGTGACTTTCTTCTATTTTCTTTCATAAAAATTCCAATATGCCTTTAGACATTTTTCCATATTTTCCCAGTTTTCTGATTTGGTAATCAATATAATCACAGTTTACAAAATTGTGTGACTCAGAGGACATTCTTGTACACCTGTGGAAGAATGCAGCAATAGAAAGAGTATTAATTTGACATATGACATATTTTATTTTGCCAAGCTGTTTTCTCAAGCTGAATAATATTTTTCACCTCTATATTTCTTTTCCTGTTTAATACTACTTTCCTTTAGTTTTAAATTAATTTTGAATTCTCTTTAAAAACCCAACTGTATGGAAATCAATAACTCCCAGAATTCAGATTGAGCTGTTTTGAGTAAATTTTCTCCATTGTACTAATTCTGCTGGACCTTAACTTCACTGAAATTGAAGCATGTGGCTGGACTCCCTCAGTCTTGGTCCTTCCTGAGTGAAGATCCTTCCTGTATCAATAATGTCATTTTACATTAAAAGTACAAAGTGTGTGTTAACCTCTAACACTGTCCTGGTTCCTTGCCCTTCTTAATTTTCATGCATCTGATCTGTTCTGAATGTGCTGAGTTTAGGTTCAGCATTAAGTGAATTGTACTCTTAAGTGAATTCTCTCCATTCACAATAAAGAGATCTCACAAGGTCTAGCTCAAATTCAGACATTCGTACTGTAGACAGCTTCATTGGGACAGATTAATCCTGCTAGTCTAATCTACCTGTATTATTTTAGGTCATATCTAGGTGACAAGGATAATGATATGGCACTCAGTTGCTGAAACCAATATGTAGAAACTCTGTCAGTACTATTTCAGCTCCAGCAAACTCTATTTAGCACTTGTTCATTAATGAATTATCCAGTACACATGTAAGATACCATAGCTTTCCTTATGAAGCCAAATATATTCAGACTGAAGACCTGATATTTGGATCAATAATGGCAATTCAAATAAAAAGTGTGTTTCTTTTTAGATTATACATGTCCTATTCAATTATTCTCTACTGAGTGTTGCTGGAGAAATGTCAGAGAAGACATTAACAAGACAATAAGGCTCCAAATCACCCTGTTTCTTAAATACTCAAATTTTCAGCTAGAAAAGGCACTCCAGGGCACTTTTCTTCATTAGTCTTTGTCCAGACACTTATTCTTAATATTTATAACATTTTGAAGCATCATTAAAGTGATTAATCTTCATTAAGAATGTTTTGGTTTGTTTATGTGTATCTTTTCTGTGGTAGTTCATGAAAAATAACTACATCTCAGCTTTTTCAGAAAGTTACAAAGTTATAGTGTAGAAAAAATGCAAAAGAAGTTTTTGTCTTCCACCACATCTTCTTTCATTTTTTCTTAATACTTCACATGCTGATAAACACAAATTTAAAGATCTATATTTACTTTTAGATGTCTAGAATGTGAAGCAAATTGCCAAGACATAATATGGAATTTAACCTTTTTTTGTCTTTAAAACAAAATCCAGCAGAGGTATCCAAGTAGCCCCGCTCTATGCGAGTCGCTGTTAGCACTTCCTTAGTTAAAGTCATAACACCACTGTAGTACAGGTTTTGAATTCCCTGTTTCAATTATTGGAGTCTGTTCTCAGTGTGTTTCAGCTCTTTTTCCTTATGTGCTTGGGGACAAAGGAGTCCAGTTAGCCCTTTCATTCCAGAATGCCTGAGTATATCTTAATGAATCACTATAAATACACAGGGTTTCACCCACGAGGTGGGAGTACAACGTGTCTCTCACACGTATGAAAGATGCATCACAACTTTTGAAGGTCTTTTTTTTTTTTTAAGGTGGCTGAAAAGTACATTTCATCACAGGGATAACACATTTTATTTGTTCTGTCAAGATTCATTTCGATTTTTTAATTTGAACAAGGGAACTTTTACAGCTTGGCATTCTGTTGTGCCTGGGTGAAACAAGGATGGGGAAGGTAAATGATGCAGAGGGTAGGCTGAGGGCAATCTGTGCTATGAATTATGCTTTCCAAATGTTGTAATATCATTGTCATAAAATGGACTGTAAATTAACTGTCCACATTTATTAAGACAAAATATTTTGGAAATGACATCTTCCAAAGGTGCAGTGCTCTGCTCCCAAAAATGGAAGCACAAAGAAGCTCAGGGCTGGGGATCTTGCTGAAAATCCTCCCATGGCCTGTGTACAAGAGGAAAGTGCACACAACTTATTCTTTTAAAATAGTATGGAGGCATTTTTCTCTTTTAACATTCCCTGTGAGCCAACATTAGCTGTTGCTATAAATTATGAACCAGAAGCCTTAAAAGAATTCACTTTAGTGGCTGGGTTGAGTGCAAATAGAAGAGAGAGATGTAGGATTCAAGAAGACTAATTTCCGCTTTTTCTTCTGACCAAGACTATTTCTGTTTCACTGTGCGTATTTTATCCTTTTTGATTCCTGAGAAATTCTGGAACATCTGTTTCCAGATACACACTTTACTGAACAGCAAGTAGCATTGAATAACAATTTAGCTGTATATAATGCCACTTATTAAAGTAAAATTTGATTTTAAAATAATTTCTGTTGCATTAAACTCAGGTTAATAGCTATATTTTGGTAAGCTTTTTTCTTTTTTCATTATGTGTTTTTCTTTTATTTACTACATTGGTAATTCTAGGGAGGAGTGGATTTTTTTTGGCTTTTGTACAACTCAACCTGAACAACTTGAAGGATTTTTCATGCATATGGTTATGTATAGCATATAAGAATTTCCTTAGTTTCCTTTTCTTTTTTTTATAACCATTTCTCTGCAGGTCTTTCAAGCAGTTAAAATGTTTTGGAGAAGAAATTGATATGTTTGATTTCAATAATTGACTCTATGATTTATTAAATTGCAAAATAGATCAAATTATTTAGTATTATATACTACTACTTCTGTTGATATGGAAATACAATCAGTGAAAGGCTAATCAAAACTATAATCAATTTTGATTAAGCCATACCTCCTGCTGGCTTCAAGAAAAGGCATTTGCACAATTCTTTATTTTTCTGATACTGATGTACACATTTGTACCTGAGAAAATTAAGAACATATTTCTTTGAAAACCTTCTGAAACTTCTTCTAAAACTCTCATTTGAAAAACCTTTATAGAATATCCTGGTGATATCCATGTTCTAATTTGATGAGATCATCAGTATGTATTATGAATGTTACATATTTCATAAATTCCAGTTTGATTTTTCAAAAAAAGTCCCTGAAATTGAGATTTCTGGAAGAACTGAAAGAAATTATGAAAGAAATGTAGCTTGCTCAAGAAACAGAAATATAGAAGAGACATTTTTAATTACAGAATCTTCAGGGAAGAATAATGTCAGCATGAAAGACTTTACAGTGATTTGGAAGAGGAAATGAGATTTCTTTTTCTGGTGTTTAAAAGCTGAAAGTCTGTGAAGACTTTCAGCTGTTTTGTCAACAGTGATCTCTAAAAGCTGTGTTCAAATTCTCCACGTAGAAGAATGAGAATAAGAAATGTAACAAATTTCTTGAAAAATTTGAACTTGATAAACACCTAAAGCAACTGTGTAACACAGGTGTCTGCAATTGCAAGGTACTGAATGAGACAGCTAAGGAGAGGTCTTTCCACCCTGTGCTCCTTAAGAAGCAGATGCACATGTCAGTGACACTAAAAAAATAAAAATACAACATTTCAGCCTGTTGCAAACTTCCCTTTTTAGCAGTCTGCCCTAATTTCAGCTGGTTTAGCCTACTCATCAACAACTCTTCTCAAAAGCATCTGTTTTAACGACACGAATAACCCCTCTGCCTTCCCAGACCTATTTTTATACCATACATACTTCATGTTCAGCTCTTATGCAGATCATGACAGAGGATAATACATTTATTCTACTTGTTCACATTATTTATCACAATATCACAGGAGCTGCATGACATGGATGATAAAATAGTCTGTGTAGCTCAGAGCAGAGATGATTTAAAGGGCAGACTTGGTTCCAGAGGATCTGCTTGGCTGGGATTTCAGAGTGGACTTTTCTCAGCCTGCTCTCCGTGGTGAGCTTCTGCTGTGCACTTCTGCCAGCATGACTCACATCAGCTCTCCGTTCAGACTGTTCATCCTGCTAAAAACGAGTGCAGAAAAAGATTTCTTTCAGGGGGGCCACTTGGATGTAGCCACATGCCTGGTTGCATAAAGGCTTGTACGGACACAAGGAAAAGACTGGGAACTTGTGGCCAAGAGTAAGGTGAGACTTGGCTGTCTTAAACTAGTTTAAGCTTTCTGCAGAACAGCCTACTGATCTTTAAGGGACAAATTTCTTAGACATGGTACTCCATTTTTATTGTGATGCTTTATTTTCACCTTTTTGTTGCTACAAAGGTGCTGTATTAGTTTGCAGCATTTTGTTACTGAATTTATCAGAGAGCCTGCAGACATGCTAAAGATAATTCTGCCCATAGTTCCAAAGGCCCTTTATTCAGTTTTCTATCAGTGGCAGCTATATCCAGATTCATCAGCAGTTGTCATGCATATGAAAAATAGCAACAAATTTAACCTTGAAATTTAATTTTATCCTTTTTTTTTTTCTATTTTAATCAGAATACAAATCTCAGATGGAGAGGTGAAATGATGAATATCTCTTATGTGTATTAATACATCAGCAATTCTACAATACACACTCTGTAGGAGGTACTATGCAGAATCCAGATGTCAAAATCCAATTAAACTTGTTATTTACCTTAGCCATTAGCCAGTAGTACTAGAAGAGCATTTAGAAGCCCCTATACAAGATAATTTTGTCCAGTTGTGCATTTCCCAGTTGTTTGGTTTTACTAATAAAAGTGTAAAGAAACACTGAACTCTTTTCACATCTGAACGTAAGCAGAATACCAAACCTTTTTATCTTGCTCTAATATTAAATTAATTATAGTATTTTAGATTTTAAGGAAGGATGGTGTTTATAACTGAGATTTTTCAGCACATCCAGAAATGAATGTGTCTTCTATATAGCACTGAAGTGCTGCAGAAATAAAGTGGTAAGAAGAAAATTTAATTACAAAAAAAATTAGTTAATTAATGGTTTTCCCTATGAATGACTGTCAAAACCAGACTGTATCCAAAATAAAAGCAAATATTCTTTTTAATTACTTAGTAGAAATGTTGGATGTTAATGCTTTAAAAGCACCTCAAGTTTGAATGTTTATTTTGCATTTATCAAAAACTAAAGTAATGAAAGATATTTTAAGAGACAAGGTTGAATTATTCAATAACTATTGAATATCCCCACAATCTTTATTTAGTATCTGGGATGTCAACAGAGATTTCTTTGTTTCTGTGTTCTGGATGCACTGGGAAACTTTGTTTACATGAAAGTTTATTGTATTAGGGATAATTCAGGACAGAAGTTTTCCATATGAATTTTGATCCTTTTTAGTATTTTCTAAAATCTAGTTATCTTTCTCTGCTTTTTGATTTTTCTGTTGGATAAATATTCAGACAATTTTTCATAAACATTTGATTTCTGAGTGAGAAACATGGTTCAGATTTTTTTTCACTAATGTCTCTATTGGGCTGACTCTGTGGCCTGATGCAGAGTTCTGTGTTTCCTAGGGAAAGCTGAAGATTTTTGCTGTCTACAGCTGAACCTGTCTAGTCTGCATGGTGGTTACCATTTCATCTCCATGTAGCATTGGGTAATCAAACTTGCCAGTCTGAAATCACACTCAGCAACAAACTACTGACATTCAAAACTAATAAGAGAAACCCATTCTGAGAAACCCAGAATAGTCACAAACCTTCTAGCTCCTTTGTAAATCAACAGCGAATAGAAGGTGGAAATTGTGGTATTTCAGTAAACTGAAAAAATAATAACTACTAAACATATGGAGTCTTGCTGTTTGCAAAACATACTGTATAATTTTCTCAAATTGCTCTCCCTAGAGATGGAGTTATAAGTCCTGTTTTCTAGAGTATAATATCCTCCATATTCCACTATATTTAACCTTGCTACTGCAGGACCATTTCAGCTAAAAACCTTTATTTATTTACAGACAGGAGGATGGTCCTGCATCCTCCCCTATGGGTCTCAGGCCTCTGAATCAGTGCGGAGATAGATCATATGTGCCATGGGGAAAAACTCCTCACCTCATGTGGTTTAAATCAAATAAGGATTAAAGGTCTATTGATTTATTAATGACAGAGTTAACTGGCAGTCAGTGAACTGGCAATCAATGAACTGTACATCCAGGGTCAATATTGGTGACACAACAGATAAACCACAGTCCCAGAGGCCTTTAAACATGAGTCTGAAACTTGTTATATATTTAATTTTCTGTGGATTTGGACTTGCTTGTGCAGTGTGTTTTATGAATGCTGATTCCAAGAAGCAATTAATAGATACGATCCTCCTTTGAAAAAATATTACGGTGCAAGGTAAACTACAAGAAAGCATAATTTTGGTCTTGAAGGAACACTCGGTTGATCTGAAAAACAGCAAGGAGATAAACTGCTGATCTGTTTGTGTATTTTGGAGGAGGAATAAAAGAAAAAGGAAGAAAAGAGGGTTTTATGTTCTGCATGTCTGTCTGCTGCCAGTTGGACTTGAGACATTTTATTTTCTCTGCATTTTAAATTACATTTCCCTATTATCCATTGTTATAAATCCCACATTTGAACATGTTGGAGACACTGGAGTGCAAATTGGAACACCTGCTGCACATGCTTGTGCAAAATGGAAATCAGGCAACTATGTATGTTTTCTCCTGTACAATTTTCAAGCAATATAAAAACTTTTGAAAGAATATATACATTTGAAGGACTGGAGGGAAAAAATGAAAAGACAAAAGGCTATAAGATTTCATTGAGAGTCTGCTAATTTTTAAATATATTGACGAATCATGTTGGAAGAGGGACCTTTGTTATTAATTCAGTCTGAATATCAGCTAAATTTAACTAATTGCTAAATCGCTAAATTTAAAAGTGTTTTGTGCAAGGTGTGTTAAAATCATGCATATGATCTTTCTGATTGGTATTTTAACTCTAATTTACATTTTACATTTTAATAGACCATAATTAACACTTCTCAGATTTTTGTGGAGAGCTGAGATGTGATTAGAAAAGTCTTTTGATTGACATAGTAAAATTGTCTGAGTTGAGAAAAAGACACTACACTAAGGAAAAGCTGATTGCTTATTAGTTATCTAAAAGAGAGGAAATTTTAACAGGATTTCCGTGAGATATTTGCTTCCAGTAGTTGCATCATATCTGAGCATTTCCCCTGGATAAAGAGCTCATCCACTAGTTATCCAGGGGCTGACAAAGTTTCTTCCAGTTATAGGAACTAGTAGGTCTTCTCAAACTTAGACAGACTCATCCTTGCTCTTTAAGCTATGACCTTATCAACTAGACAGTCTTTTCCAGATCCCCATTGAGTCCTGCTGTGTCCTTTAACATCTGGATCACTCATCCCAGAGATCTGAGAAAGCTTGGAGTGCCACTGTGAAAATAAAAAGCTCCTTTTTCTTTGCTGGTAGCAGAAGGCAGTGAAAAAGTCCTTGTAGTCTAGGGAAATATATCAAAGTGCCTCACCTGGAAAAAAAAGAGTTTTAATTTAGCTACAGCACATAGCACATTTTATCATTTATTTTCCTTAACTCCTTTATAAAACATATGTTCTATTTTAATTTAAAAAGGTAGATTGTCATTACTAGCCAGAACATTTGTCTTTGCAGGCTTCCTTTGGGTTCACTGAGAAAAAGCATTTGAGTACAAAATGCAATTTTGTTTCACACATCCCGTAGTGGCCTCATTTTCCAACTGACAGTAAAAGTCATATGGTCCCATTAGCACCAGTAAATAAGAAGTGGCCTTATATTCCTGTAGAGACATAGTCTGCTGCCATAGAAGGACCTCAATGCAAACAGCAAGTACTTTTCCACCAGCTGAAAATGTATTACAAGAAATGAAATGGCCATTATGTCCTAAGGCCATAAAAACAGGTGCAACTTACCAAAGCCAAGCACCTAACTGCACTGTCTGTGCTGCTGTGACATCCTCAAAGCAAATACAAGAGCAAATATTGCATGGATCCTTTAGTATGTGAATGGACGTGTCTAGTAATCTGTGATGCCATTTGGACTTTGCACAGAAAGTCGGCATTGACTCCAGTATTCCAGTTCCAGAGAAATTCCCACTGAAATCCTGCCTAATCAGACCTGCAGAGTGAGGTGAAAGTAGATGAAGGACCAATGAAGATAATGGTATTTGTCTTATTGCTACCCCTAAAACTCACTACATAGTCATCTGAAGAAACTCCAGGGTTTTATTTTAATAGAGTCTTTGTAACAGATGCAGTTCTTACATATGACAGATTTTCAGACATAATTTTGGTGTGAAATAATAATAATAATAAACAATTAATAAATCCTAAACAATTAATAATAATAAGAACAACACTAACAAGAAAAAAAAAATTAAAGATACTGAGAAACATTCTAGAATCTAATAAAAATGCAGACAATGTGAGGTTTTTTTACAGAGCCTTGCAGGCTGCATTTTGTCTCTTCTCCCAGGAATGCTGTGCTCACAGGAGGTATTAGGAGAACACTGATAAAGTCACTGTAATGCTTTCTAGCATTACAAAAGCAGCTGGTGTCTCATGAAGTGGAGCTGTAGAAGCTCCTGTGTCTATGCTGAGATTCAAGAACCCCCTCTTTTCTGTTCAGCACCTTTCATACTCTGCTTTTGCCCATCAGCTTATTTAGTAACTGATAACAATATATTCTAAAATAATGTTGTGTAAAACCACTATTTGATAATATTTACTTTATCATAAAAATACCTTTCTCCTAGTAACAAGCAAAGCCCAAACCCAGTATTTAAGATTGGAAATATCCCAATTTGGAGCTGATGTACAAAAATGTACTTAAGTATACTGATTATCAAACATAGATAGGGAGTGGCCAAAAAGCTCCTTATTTTTGTCTTTATTAAAAAAAACTGATGAGCATCTGTACCAAGAACAGCCATTACAATTAGAATTCTAAAGAAAGGATGCTTTAGGAAAAGGATATGAAAAATATTTCCTGTAGAAGCAGGTATTATAAATGATAATATATAAGAAGAAGATAAACTGAAGAGTAAGGTGGTTTCCAGGATATAACTTCATGCAGGCTGTAGACAGCTATGGTGCCCACGAAAATCCAACAAATCTTTCAAGTCAGCCACCTGAAGAGCCTCAAATAAAATACCTTTGCCTATTCAACAACCATCAGGTGAGGCCTGGAATTAATTTCCTCCTTTTCCTTCTTTGGAAAAGTGGATAAAAGCAGATTATACCCTGTACAATACTGGAGTGAGCAGGGCTGTACTAACTTGTGGAAAAATGCACAGCTCTGTTAAAATTTTGTTTCTTATGGAAATGAAATATCTTCAATGAAATTATAATAGGTCCAAATGTGTTCCAGGCTATGTGATCTGTCATAAAGAAAGATTTTAAACTTTGAAAACATACAACTTTATGGGGTTTGAAGGTCAGTCAGGGCTACACAGCATCATTTTATAACAAGAGTCACGAGAGGGTTTTTGATAATATTGATGTGAAGTAGAGCACATGGACGAAAGAGAAAACAACTCTCTTTTCCTAATGATAGCACTGGGCTTTGAAATTAGGCACAGCAGGTAGAGAGAGATCCCATACAGATTTCAAAAGAGGATGCATGTCCTGGCACTAACTCACACTTCAAATCGCCATGGAGTTGAAAAATCACTATGTTTAACATTGACTACAGCTAACAAAGACAAAGCTGCCAGGCAGCACAGTTTTTAATGCCGAGCTGCTGTGCAGCATTTAACAAACCTAAAGCATACAAACACCAGTAGCCAGCCCTCTGCATTTTCATCTAGTTGCTACCAGTACAAAGGGAGTTCTGTTTTGCTGATAGGCATCCATAAAGCAGGGCTCTCATTTAGACTGAAAATGAGGGCTCTTATTGAAATTATCTTTTTATAAAATTAACAGACTCTAATTTCTAACCTAAATTTTAAAGAAAATTAAGCAACAAGCCTCAATAAACCCCTCTAAAGTTACGATGTGTTAGACCTTCCATGCTTCTAGCGTTGTTTTAGCTGAAAACCTGTTTTACACCTAGCAAAAGACTAACAGGGAGATGGTACATCATCATGACTTGGATTGCATTTAATTTCCATTGGAAAAGTTACATCTTTCTGCATGCTCAAATCCCTTTTTTTAAAATAGTATGATAAATTAAATTCTCTTTAGTTTTATATGACAAAATTTTACTGAAGTGGGCAGCTCTCTAGTAAGACAGGACTGTTTATGGTGATGGACAAGGATAATGAAAAAGAAGATCATGCACATAAATCATTGTCATTAGGGATTAAATAGGATATGTAATGGTCTGTGCAGGTATTAGAAATGCAAGTTGATGCTATGTGAGTCAAGTTGGTTGATCCTTGCAGACAAAAATATTCAAGCTTAGAGAGATATCAGTTGTCAATGAGACTTAAGGCACAGAAATTCTAATATAAGTCTGAAAGGTAAATGTATAGGACTCAAAGCTTAAAAACACATTTTAAGTATTTGTGTGAAGAAAATGAAAGTGTATGAACTGTGAAAAGGGATCTTTGAACTTTGGTTGACCAGAAGTGAAAGGAGCAGAAGGTTGCCAGAAAAAAGTGGGTTGGTATTTATCCGTGATGTTTTCTTGCTCAAAACATATGAATATAAGAAAAAGAAAGTAGTTATGTTAAGTGGGACATTCCATGTAAGAATATGGAAATAACTGTTCTTTCCTAGTAGGATACTGGAAGAGAAGTAGCTCATACATAGTTTGAGACAAACACCTGGAAATGTCAAGTGGTAGCATTAGACCAAAAATAATTGAAAGAAAAACTGGAGATATAGTTAGATCTCTGTCAAAAAAATTTAGCAGCACGTTGAAGTTTCAGCTTAGCCAGAGGACAGGAGATGAGCCAGCCTGTGGAGAAAAACCTTTCTGGTAAAGGTGTTCCCAGACATTATCACCATCTCCCTTAGCTCCTTCACTGCCTGAGGTTGTTCAAGGGCTCCCTATCCAGGCCATTGGGAAAGGTGCCAGTTTTCTGAAAAATCAGATTTGTTCCTGAAGTAATCTAAAATGCTGACAGACTGTGAACAATTGAACCTAATTTTTTGTTTTCACTGCAAAATAACATTTAAGTAATGTTAGCAAAGGTCATTTGCTGGAATTAAGTCAGTTAAATGCCTTAAATGTTTTTAAATCTTTATTCTTAATGTCATGTGCTGACATGATAATGTTATAAAATGTCAAGGTGGGTTTTGTTAAATATATTGTAGAGAACAAAATCTGTCACCCATTCATACATGGTCTGGAACCAACTATCCACTCTTTACATCAACCAGTCTATAGGAAATATGACTTTTGTAGATGGTGCATGCTTTTACATTATGTTCATTGGACTATTTTGGAATTCAAAGGTGTTTGAAATCTGAGACAACTTCTTGTTTTGATTTTTTTTTTCCTGGATTTCTTTTCATAGGTCATTTTGGCAGAATAATTTATTTGTTTATACAGATTAATTATTTTCTGTATACAAATATATCTTGGGAAAAAAGTACTCAGCATGCTTGCTAGGCTAAGATGAAGAAGAATGTTAGGATTGTGCTCTGGGAGGAAGAATTCTATATCCATATATCTGTACTATGTCTAAAATTATGATGGTCTCACGTTGTGGAAAGATGACTGGGGGTAAAATCATAAAAAACTGGGCAGTCATACTCACTTTCTAGCAGAAGTTGTAACAGTACAGATGTTATACAATGAAATGCAGTTTCTGTTTCCTGGATGGAATACAGTTGGTGTGTCCAAAGTCTATGCCACCATGATTCTCCACACAGCACAGCATGAAACTTTAAGCCCCTGCTGAGAGGGATGGGAAGGAGGATGGAGCAGAGTGGAAACACCACAGATAGGCTCTGTTTAATCCTTACAGGAGGGAACTCGATGTTTCCAGGTTGGCAATAAACCACGAAGTACCCATCAGCCAAGGAGATGTCCCGCTGCTGAACCAACAACTGTGGTGAAATTTGTTGGGAAGGATGAAACAGGAAAGCCTTGCAAATATGATTGCTTCACGGAAGACTTTAAAATTGTAGAAACTATAAGTGAGATTGAAATGAAGGCAACCTTCGACATACCAAACCTTAGTTGCTAAGCAGCTGGAAGGCTGGTATGTCCGGCTGAGAGTAACCCCCTCTTGTTTAGATAAGCTAGACCCTCTGCTAGCTGATAAGCATGGTAATGTAAGGATTCTTATAGGCTATATGTAAATGCCATAGAATTTGTATGTTGTAATAGATTGGTTAGTGGAAATTAGAATATTCAACATAGAAGAACATATATTGCATTGTAACCAGAAGCTCGTTCTCTTAACTCTCTTACTTCTCTTACTCTCTTCTCTTACCTCTCTCACCTCTTCTCCNGTTACTAACAATAAATGGACAATTTTATTCCTAATATTTTCAAATTTTTCTCTTCTTCATTTTTCCTTCTATAAAGCCTGGGAAACCTGTAACTAAAGAGAAAAATAGACTTCATGTTTGCTCTTCTTTTCCATGAAAAAATTTCAAGCAATGCAAAGTAAGTTTAAGTAATTTTCATATTTTTTCTAACTCATGTTCTATACTTTTCCAGTAGAAGTAATAAAAAAGTGAGACAAAGTTCAAAACCAAGCATTTAAAATTACATGCTCCAAAGCAAATGAAGTGTGGAATGGTCTAAATTGATTTTTCTCTTGAGTAATTAAAAGGAGAAACATTTAAAATTAAATCAAGACTTCTAGCTTTCCTCTACAATATTTCTTTAAGCTCTTATTTTCTGATGAATTACATTATTTCACCTTTTTTTACATTGAGCAGAACTGTAAATAATGCAGACATGCACTAAGGTCACATTAGGTTAGGCCATATGTATGACTAACAAAAAATCTCCTCAGCTCCTAAAATCCAAATAGATTTTAGCCCAAACAGTAAAAAGCAGGAGAGCCATGAGAAAGATCCTATTCAGATTCCCTGTGTGACCTTGGGAAGGTCATTTTAACAAGTTTCTTACTTGTTTAATATGGAGATGCTACTTCAATTTTTTCACTGAGATGTACATACAAGATCAGTTTTGATTCTTTTTTGAGACTGTAGTTGTGACAGATAATAAGAATTTATTGTTTAAACAAGTAGGTCAGTACTGAACCCAGTACTGAACTCTGCCTCTTGCAGCTTTCCATCCCTTGCCTACTCAAATTCCTGTTAATTTTTGTTTTGAACATTGCTGTTGAACATCAAAACTTCCTTTTCCTATGAAACTTAAATTAAAGTAGGTATTTTTCCCAGGGAAAAAAACAGTTATTGTTGACATGATAAGGTAGAGAACCACATAAAAAAAATGTAAGTGAACCCCACATGTCTTTCACTTTAAGGGCAACTCCTTTTACCTTTTTCAAAGGGAAGAGAGTTACAAGTATATTTGTCATGTCCTGAAGAGCTCTGCATACAGTTATCCAGTTTCTCAAATAATATTCAAATTAGCTTCAAGCCTAGCAATTACATTTTCCCCAGAAGTAAAATAATGACATTTTTATCTTAATTTTACTTTCCCATCTATGTGCTTCATGCTGTATCCCTCACATTAGACTTTGGGATGTGAGAAAATCATGTAAGTCTGGAGTTATCATTGAGGAAATGTACTTTGCTGCATCACACAGTTCAATTTAGATTAGGAGAATGAAAATACTGTTTGGCAGAAATGAAGAGAGGAATCTAGTTTTAAGAGTTAACGCACTAAGTGAAAATTATATGCAGTATGGAGGAATAATTCGGAAACATCTGTAAAGATGTTTTAAATGCAATCAGCAATTCTCACATCCTCTCTTTGCATATAGGGAATGTGCTATCAGACCTTCCACGTAAGTCCTGACTTGTTGCTGGACTCACAGAAAGTGGTACTGTCAGACATGCCAGGCTTTCAGCAGGCCCAGTTATTTTCAGTGGGAACTTCTGAACCAACAATCTTCTGAAAAGCAGGCCAGCGAGACTTCACTTCTGTGTGTGGTCTGCTTGGAACCTCTGCCTGAGCTCAGTAACTCTGTGGGATTTTGGAGTTAGGACACAAGGTCCAAGACCTTTATTCAGCATGCATATATATATGTATGTGTCAGAACTAGACCTCTGCAACCCTGCTTTGAAAATCTTGACCTATGGATTTGTTCAGCTTCTGAAGGAATGAGATGAATAAGTCACACTGAATTCTTTTATATCCTGTCACATCTGATGTGACCTCTGGAGTTATTATTTCATGACAGATAAAACTAGTGTCCTCCTCCTGTGTCAAAATGTCAAGGAGGAACTATTTCCCCCAGTTTTTTTTTTAATAGATGGCTCTTTTCTTATCATATTCCCGATTATTTGAATATTATGTATTTACAGAGTAAAAAAAATCATTAGCTAAAATATATCATAACGATGCAACAACAGTAAGAACAGTAGCAGAACCAAAGCCAGAAGTCCTGCAAAGTCCCTTTGAAAGGCTACATTTATAGACCTCTTTTCCACAGTTTTTTCCAATGTTTCTATTTTAATTGTAGTTTGATGAAACTTTTTACCAAACTCTGTCATACAAAGAGATCTAAAAGACTATGATAGTCTCAATTTAAAAAAAAATAAAATACTGTAATTGGCCATTATTCTGATGGCAATGTTTGTCAAAACCTACAGACAGGACAGAAAACAATGCACTTAATAAAAATAGCACAAAAGAAGCAAACAGAAAGAAAAACATCTGGTTATATTAACATCAAAAGAGACAAGAAAAATAATCTAATCAGCTGTCTGAAGAATCCAGAGAAACAAAGAAATGAATATGAATGTTGGTCAGATACATTTAGGACAGGCAGTAAATAGTGGTGAACTACAGCTCTTCTAACTAATTACCATTTCCACAACAACAGAAATCACAATTGTCTGACTGAAAATTTGAAGGTAGACTTTTATTTGATTTCATTAAATTTTTTCCAAGATTCCCAGACTTGTAAATGTGACTATAATGTATCAAATACATTATGTATAAAAATTTGCAAGAATTTGCAATTAGACCATCATTCATCGCTACAGCCCAGGATGAAGGTTCCTCTTAATCAGACTGCCAAATATATTTCCTTGTCATGTGCTGACTTCATCCAGAAACAAACAACAACAACTAGGAGAACAGACAGCAAATGGTGATGGCAGAGTGTATTACTAGGAAGCCACTTGGAAAAGTACTGGTCTGGGAACCTGTTCAATCCTAAACTATGATATCACCTTGGGTAGAGGAAGTCTAGGGCAATGCTGCATTGTCATGACCCTTAAGAGAGGGTGTAAAGAGGGGAAGAAAGCATACTGGTAGTTTGTAATTATTCAGGGTAACGAGGTCAGGGCAGATTGTGAAGGATTACAAAGGACTTTATGAAATATTATGACTATTTAATCAAATAAGAGGTGGAAACCAGTTTTGTGCAAAATACTGCATTAGTAGAAATGTGCTGTTAGTACTTTGGATGGACATTTGAGGTCCTGTCCTGTAGTTTCTGGAGAAAAACAGATAATTCATGGCATGGCAATAAATTCATTTATTTAACTATTTCTCCCATCCCTCCATCCTGCCCTTAATGTGCCATTTTGATGCTCTCATCCTAATAAAAGCTTAAGAGATTCAGAGAAAGCTGATGGGAATGATCAAAAGTAAGAAACCGTTTTTGTGTGAGGCAAGACTCGCTGAGTCTGCTGCAGCCCAGACAGAGCTGACGTAGAGGGAATATGAGAGAGAACAGAAGAATTATGGGGGACACAAACAGGGTTAGAAGCATTACATCATTACCTCTGTCAGTAGAAGAACCAGAGCATTGCAGAGTATTGCTCCCATGGAAATTCTTTCTGGAGGATTTTGAGGAAGCAGATTCCAGGATACCTTAAAAGTTCTTGGAAGAGAGATCAGATAAGGAGAACTAAATGACAATTCCAACATCAGTCTCATGAACCCCTCTCAAGCAAAAAAAAAACCAAAAATAAACAAACAGGCAAAGGCTAAGTGGGAGATATAAAAAATATGTGTTCTCTTTTTCCTTTCCCCAGACTTGTGCTCAAAGCTACAGCTGGGGATAGAATAATGGTAGGTCATTTTTCTCCTCCAGTACAGTCATTTGTAGGTGACCAGGATCTGATGTAATTTGATGTAAACTTCATTGCTTATATGCAAGCGCTATTTCTAATCAAAGACACAAAATGGAAGTGATAGATGAATGTGGCCAGGTTTTCTTTATTCCCTGAGACTAATAATGTGTTTGTTTAAATTTCACAGAAAAAAAAGTTTTGAAAAAATTCCATTCAAATTTAAAAAGAAATTTATGATTTAAGGTGATGCTCAAGCATCTAAAATGTAGAGCTTTTTAAGTGGAAGTGAATTTTCACATCTTTGAGAAACAAAATCTACAGACATTTCCAAATGGTGTACAGAAAAAAAATGTTTGGAGTTGTAAACTATCACTCCAGACCAAATGATAATCTCATAAATGTTGTGTGAAGTACTTTCCTTGCCTGTTTGATTTTAATTCAGCTTTGGCTATTTCTGATGAATAAATAAACAGATGTATTTGTACATCAAATATTACTGCATATAAAGATATTATTACTACTTATAGTACAAGTAAACAAAAAATTGAGAGTCTACAGCTGCAAAATGTTTAATTCATTAAGTTCCTTGGATTATTTTAAACTGGAGCTGTGATCTCCTAAAGAATGTAAAATTACTTCTTGCAATAACTTACTGAAAGTCCTGGATTCAACACCTGAGGTATTATTTTTGGGGCATAAAAATAAAAAGAAAAACATAAAGTCAGACACCTGGAGAATGTTCCTTTATTTTCTTGCTGCCTGGAACATCTGTCTTCTACCATAAGTCTAATTATACACCCTCTGTTTCCACAGCATACCATTTAAAAAGAAGTCAGTATACAAAACTCTACTTGGAAACTTTAAACATAACTTTACCATATGCTGTCCGATTTCAACATCTCATTTGTTGTTCTCAACTCAGTTAATTCACTGAGCAAGACTTTATTGGCAAGCTACCAGATCACTAGCAATTTCATTTGTTTAGAGATATTTATAATTTCAATTATTTACATGCAGTACACTTCAACTGCCAGAGGTATTTAGACTTTTAAATGGGGCCCAGAAGGATCATTTTGATAACACTCACATGATTAGCTGAACAAAGGCTCTTTTTCCCTTAATTGGTTGCAGGCACAGAGTGTAATAAAGTCCCTTTATGAGTTTGTCACTGAATTGGGTACAAATGATGTAGCAATATTACACAAATTAGCTGGAACTAAAATCCCCCAACACAGAAGTTTTCTTTTTCCTTCTCTTAATAGAGTGTCTTAGTAACATACTCTACCTAAGCATAGAGACAAAGACCATTAAAAAACAAACCTCTTAGGAAGCTGTGAACAACACAGTGAATCTAGTAGGTGACAGCTCTTCAACTTTGTTTTCTCCTATTTTAAGTTCACATCTATTTAATTATTTGTTTTACATAAATTAACTGCACATCTCTGAGAATAAACCTTCAGTGATGGCTTGGCAAATCTGATATGAGTGATTATTGTGCTCTAGATGACAAATCAGACTGGCATGCATGAACATGATCATGTCCATGGCAAGAGTAACTCAGCCAATAGAAATAAATTTTTGGCCCCAAATTTATTTTTCTATGAAAGGAACAACTGACTGAAGTGCTTTCTAAGTGTTTTAGTTTCTTCAGCCTCTTTCATATCTTCAAAATTATGAAAACCTAATTAGTTTTAAAATAAATTTACACCTACAGAGGGATGGGAATATAGTTTTAGCAACACACTCAGAGACAAACCAGCATGCAGAATCTTTCAGGTATGATCCCCACTCATGTGCAAATTTTACTATTGCAGTTTTCAAATTAGCTGCCTAGATTAATGGCAGGTTTTGACATAAGTGTCTTTCCTTCCTTATATTATAATAATTTCATTGTTTCCTTAAGACTCTCCCATCTTCTTTGTATGCATTTATGATTTTATTTTTTGGGTGGCAAGATCTTTCAAGTAAACAGACCTTGAAAAAAATACACAGTGACTGACAGAAGGGAGCCATGATTTCTGTAATACAGAGAAAAAAAAATGATTCAGAGAAAAAAGTGATTTAAGTGTTAATGTATTTTGGGTGGAGTGTAGAGTAGCCGGCTGCTGCTGACTGCTAGTATGGTAAAACAGTCACTCAAGGAACTATAGGATCAGGTGAAGTTTTCTATATTTCTGCCAAAAGATCAGATGCTTAGTGGTAAGTTTTTATGAATGCACAGGAAAATACAATTCAGCCAGTGCAGAAACTGTGGAATCTTCAGGTATCCAGAAGGAGCCCCTGTCTGCCAGAGTGAGTGGGACAGAAATCTGCAACCTTTTATGGGTACCCCATCCCTGCCCAACATTCCTATGAGTATCTTACCTCAGTAGCAAGGAGTTAACTCTGAGGGCAGCACTGAATGCCAGTGACCCTCACAGCCTGGCTGCTAATTGGCACAAAATCCTGCTCTCTTTTTACTGGTGAGTACTAACAGCAGTGAATAAATCCAGTGTTAAGGTATGGTGTGTCTGCTGGAAAAATGGTCATTGTGGACACATAATCACTTTTACTATGAAAAGGAATTTGAGAAAAAAGAAGGTTTTCCTATTATATCATGAATGTCACCATCTCCTAGAAAAGACTGGCTTAACAGAAAGAATGTAACGGAAAAATATACCCTTTAAAATGAAGGAAATTATTTTGTTTTCATTTTTCATGTCAGATTTGTCACATAATGTTCTAAATACACTAAAGGATCCAAGGGAAAATGAAAAAATCAGTGAGATTTTATTTGAGGATACAAAACAATGCTTCATGGAAGTTTAAAGTCTTTTGCAGTCATAATAATCAGTTACACTTATCTGATGTGATATGCTATAAAGTAGGAATGGTGTACTTAGTGATATTTGTGAGATTTGTACAATAAAGTTGAGCACTGCAATATCCCTGATGTTCTCACGCAACCAGGACAAATTTCCTTCTTTCTTTTCAACATACATAATTCAAACGCTATTTCTCTCTTTTTATGCAATTTTCTTGCCAAGACTGATAGACTGCAGTATTTTCAAATTCAATATCAAAATCCTCTGTTGGATTTATTTCCCGTTTACTCCTGTTCATTAAGGATATAGTTGATCTTGTTGAAAACTGAAAGAAATGCCATTTCAGCTAGAGCCTCATGAATAATGTTCTGCGTTTACACAACAGTAACTGAGTTAGCTCTTTGAAAAGCAGAGATTAATAATCATGAGAACCCAGAAGTTTTCTGTGAGTTAATTGGAGCTTTAGCACTGCATAATACAGTAATACAAATAAATGGAAAGAAAGCAGAATCACAGAATCACAGAATATGCTGAGTTGAAAGGGATCCACAAGAATCACTGAGTCCAACTATCAGCCCTGCAGAGAACCATCCTCAGGAGTCACACCCTGTGCCTGAAAGCACTGTCCAAACATTTCTTGAGCTCTGTCAAGCTGGTGCTGTGACTGCTTCCCAAGGAGACTGTTTTAGTGCCCAACCACCCTCTGAGTGAAAAAGCTTTTTCTAACATCCAACCTAAACCTCCCCTAACTCAACTTCTGTTACTCCCTCTGGTCCTGTCACTGGATGCCACAGAGAAGAGGAATAGCTTAATAACCCCAATAATGTCTTCAGAAACAATGTTTGCTTTTGTCTTGAGTCTGCAATGGAGTGAAAAGTTGTAAACAAAACTACATCATGACGTTACAAGGATGAAGCGTTTCAGGGTTCCTTGAATGAATAGAAGTACTGTTGTAATTTGGCAAGTGATAAATCTTGAGGTGCTTGTTAGAAATTAACCCCTGCCCATCATCATTTGCAGCTGAAATATATCCTCAGGTGTTTTTTCACAACACCTTTCAGGGTGGGAAGAGCAGTGGGAGGTGGTCACCACAAACTGCTCTTTGGTAGCATGACACAGAATCACAGAACATGCTGAGTTAAAAGGGATCCACAAAGATCATTGTGTACAACTCTCAGCCATGCAAAGCACCATCCCAGAGTCCCACCATGTGCCTGAGAGCATTGTCCAAACATTTCTTGAGCTCTGTCAGGCTGGTGCTGTGACCACTGCCCTGGGGAGCTGTTCCAGTGCCCAACCACACTCTGGGTGTAAAACCTTTTCCTGATATCCAATCTAAACCACCTCTGACACAGCTTCAGGCCATTCCCTCCGGTCCTGTCACTGGTTACCACAGAAAAGAGATCAGGGCCTGCCCTATATTCTCCCCTCATGGGGAAGGTGTAACTGCAATGGGGGTTCCCCTTCAATCTCCTCCTCTCCAGGCTGAACAGACCAAGTAACCTCAGCCGATCCTCATACTCCAGACCCTCCCCCATCCTTGTGGTCTCTTTTGGACACTCTTTAATAACTTAATATCTGCCTTATATTGTGGCAACCAAAACTGCACACACATAAGAAGCTCACTCAAAATTACTCAAGATGAGGCACCTCAGTGCAGAGCAGAGCAGGACAATCCCCTCCCTTGCCCTGCTGGTGATGCTGTGCGTGATGCTCTCAGAACAGGGTTGGCTCTCCTGGCTGCCAGGGCTCTGCTGGCTCATGTTCAGCTTTCAATTAGCCAGGACTCCCAGGACCCTTTCTGAGGCACTGCTTTCCAGCATCTCTTTCCCCAGTCTGTCTGTACATCCGGGGTTGCCTCATCCCAGGTGCATAATCTGGCATTTTCCCTTTTTGAATTTCATAGGATTGGTGATTGCCTAGTCCTTCAACTTATCTAAGTCTCTTTGCAGGGCCTCCCTGTCCTTAAGGAAGTCAACAGCTTCTCCCAATTTTGTATTGTCTGTGACCTCACTTAGTATCTCTTCCAGTCCTGCATCCAGGTTGATAATGGTGTTGTTGAAGAGCACTGAGATGCTGTGAAACAGGATGTACTAGTTACCTGTTGCAGCTGAGTTTTAAATTAATATTTGAGTAAATGAAAAAAGGTAAAGAAGTCTGCTAAGTTGGGCTTAGTGTTCTCTTGGATGAGATCAGGATGCAAACCCAACAGGCACTCTGAGGTCTTGGTTTCCTGTTCCTCTCATTACGCTCAGAAAAGCAGCAGAGGAAGGACACAGAGCAGATCCTCCCCATCTCACCTCTGGACCCTAAAGCCAGGAGATTACTCACAATTGTGATATCCTACTTAGAAAGATTCTCTTACTACTGGCAATAATTGGAGTGAATTTAGACCCTTCCCTGAGGATTGAGGCCATGCTCTGTGAAGATGCAATGGGGATGTAACAATGAGGCCAAAGTAGAAAAGCAATATAATGGATAAAAATACTGATATAATCGATTAAAATACTATTTTGAGCAGGCCTGAAAGTCCAGCATCTGTTTCCTGAGACTCATTTCAGAGTAGAGTGAATTATTTTCTGAGAGAAACTCAAATTATCACAATGATGATTTTCAAATCTGATGCTGAACTTTCTGCAAGTTTTAGAGAGATTTCAGAGTTTTTACCTAAAGATAACTTGATTTTAGTCTCTGTTGATCAGAGAAAAGAAAATTTATTAAAATGCTGTTTTTATTAAAAACGAGTTTTTATCCAAAATCAGGCTCCTTTAAAATAGCAAAAGAACATATCAAATAATAACTGAACATCTAATATTTCATATACCTAATCTAATCTTTAAAGAAACATATTCCACTTGCAATTCTATTCTCCAAGTCAAAATATGAGTGACTTAATGTTAATTTAGAAAGTGAATTAAGCAGCTTGAAAGTACATTAATGTTGTCTTTGCCCTTGAGTACATGACCCATGTGTCAATTTGATGGAGGAAATACAAACTCATGGGTTTTATGGTTATTATATTTGCTTTTTCATCCTTCTACTAAAACTAAACAAACACATTCTCAATTTGATACACTCCAGTTTTACAGAATTAATTAAAAGTGGCAGAAGGTGATGCTTATAACTGTGATAATCAAAGTCACAATTTAAATTGAATCAATAAATCAACACCTTCAAATGCTTGAAACAGCGATTAATACAGAAGATAATGAAGTCAAATGACTCTGTGTTACTCTTGCTTTGGAAAATTTGAAAGAGAATTTGCTTAACACTCACTTTAGCAGTTAACCAGTGCAATTAGTTGACCTGTTCAGAGAGGAATTAAGTGGTTTCATTTCATATTTTTATGCTTGCTTTGAGGACAGAACATCATCTTGATGTTCTTTGTCATCTTGAGTTCCTTTGGGTTACCTGGTAGTGAAGGACACACCGTTTAATACATTACAGCTGCTGCAGGAAAGACAACAGAAATTCTAGAGAAGATTCCTTCTTTCCCACATGCTGTTGCTTTTTTGATAAATTAATAAATTGCATTCAAAAAGATACATCCATGCATTTAGAACAGGCAATGTGGCCCAGTATTTTCAGAATGAGAAATTTTGGGATCCTAATTAATTATAGAAATGTCCTTAAATAATTTTGTATTTTTAATGAATTGAAAGCTCTTCCAGCTGTAATCTGTGTAGGTGTTTTTCCAGGAACACAAATACCAATTGCAATTGAGATGCATGCCTTGAAGTTTGATTATGATGCTTTTTTCTTTTGTAAGAATTAATTCAATAATTAATCACCTTCTTAAGAACAAAAATCTAAATGAAGAAATTTTACAAACGTATATCCTTCATCACTCTTTCTTGCATAAAATAATTTTCCTATCCTGAGGAAGGGAAATGATAGAAAAAACATTCACTGTATTATTAATTTTAATCTAAAAAAAATCAGAAGTTGATATTACATTTTGTCACAGTAAATTACATTCATAATTAAAAACTTAATTTTCCCCTCAAATCAGCTCAGAACTAGATCCTGCCCATCACAGAAGTTACATGTGTTTTCTGACCCACTTACATACAGAAATATGGAAAATTACTTCATTTACTGAGGAATTAATCCTTATTTCCCATTACTGAGAGGCATGATTAAAGAGGGGTTTCTTTTACATAAACTGGAAGGAATCTGCTTTCTTTATATTTAATCTGCAGCTCTTTTAAGATGTACTTAACTGCAGAAGATTATATTCCCTATATCTTTGGAGACATTGGAAAAAATAAAAAAAGTCCTTAAAACTCAAGGAGTTCAAGTATATTAGTATTGAATAGTAATATACAGAACCCAAACAAACTCATCAAGAGAAATTCCATTTGCAAATCATAAACTTGGAGGAGATAGAGTAACCTATTTAACAGGCAGAAGTGAAGCTGATAATTTTTATAACTACTATATGCTGTGGAATTTTTCAAGTTACAATTTGGTGAAAGATATTTTCATTTGGGTAAAGGAATTTACATCCCCATATTGAGTGTTCGAACAAAGATACTCAATTATTGTATACATGGGCAGCTGTTAAGAGTATTGGTTTTGGTACAAATTCTCTTGTGGAAGTTCTTAGAAAGAATGTCAACACCTTTGTGAAAAATTGGGTGTTATCTTTGATCTGACAAAAGGCTCCTAGCACTGATTTCATGGTTGAGAAGAACTTGTCCACGCGAGCAGTGGAGGACAGGAAGGATGGTCAGTAGTGGGTTCCCTGAGCAGCCAGGAAGAGAATTCCAACTTTTTACAGCTCCTTTACTTTATTGGGCTGTGAGTAATCTTGGATTTCAGGCTTGGGAAATTTCTGGTCTCCATTTCAATGAATCACCTTTATCCCTAAGTCAGGGTAGTCTGCCTAAAACCATTCTATTTACACACATAATTGTAAAATCTGTTGTTTCTGTCCCACTCACAGACAGTGGCTCTGCAAATAAGTAGGGTTTGGGGATTTTTCTATCTAATATAATGCCTAATGGTGCATAGTTAGAGAAAAATTCTTCCTTTTCAGGAAATATTGACCTAATCTTCTGCATGCAGAACTGTAAAAGCACTCCTACTAGTTTTAGTCAAACATGATTAGAAACATGATTAGAAAAAAAGTTTACTCTGCTCTACAAGCGTATTGGAGCAAAGAATAATAGTTTTTCCTCAGGGTTATTAGTCACTTCTGAACATTTGATCACATATTAACAATAATCTCTGCTTTCAACTCAACAGCTTTCAGTATTTTAACACAGAGGAAATATCCATGGTTCTATTCACAGCTGAATGCTATGCCTATAAATTGTTTAAGTCTGAATTGCTATGAGCATTAGAGTAACAAAACACTAAATCCTATTTGGACATTGTAGCAATTTAGATTAGAATTCTTCTGATAATATTTCACACATTCAATAGCCATCTATATGCTAATGTTCCCAACAAATTATCAAATGTTATTCTACACAACCTTTTTTCCATAAATGACCTGTCATATTTGTAATGGCATCTGCATTGGGTGGCAGTTTTTATTTTATCTAGCAAAAACTGCAGGTCCATAAAGAAACTAATTATATAGTTTCACGGTTGATAATATGGTTTCTAGTTTTATAAGTAGTAATGTGCAAACTGATTCAGTACAAAAATTATCTTTAAACTCAAGGGATTTTGAGAAAGTTGGACTAGTTTTATAAATGATAGAAGAGATTTCATAGTTGTTACTCTAAGGCATCACTTTTTGAACTTTTCTGACCATTCTGAATAAAGTTTGTTCGTATATTTCAGGGTTTTGTCCAGTATTTCTATTTCACATCACATTTACTTTCTAAGCTGTAGGGAGTTTATTTTGTTGTGAGATAGGATTAAAAGGAAAGAAAGCAAAGCAGATTCAAACTTGAAAACATATAAAGAAAACTTTATTAACAGAGCTAAAAGAGGAAAATTATAATAATGAGATAATCAGAACAAAATTTCAGATAAACTTTCCTTTTTTTTACTGACAATGGAAAGATAAAGCCTACGACTTTTAGCCAGTTTACTACCTTTAAACATAGTCTGATCTTCAATTTACTCAAGGAGAAGAATTTCTCTTGTTATGCTATGGAGGCCTTTTACTACAAGAAAACCTGTTTTGTCACAAATGAAAATAACCGCCTGGAAGTACAATTATTCAGTGACAAAAACATTTATCTTGTTATGCAGCTTTTAAATAACTGCTTTTCTACTATTGGGGTGTTATTTTTTAAGAATGAGCTACTTTAGTATGCAAAAAGTTTTTCATTGATCTCTAGAAATGAAAGGTCTCTTTACTATTTTCTTCATTTTTTCATCTCTCTTTAAGTTTCTTCTTAAATCACAGTAATATCCATTTGTTTTAACTACCAATATTTTAATTCACAGTTGCACATAAAAATTGCCAATTTCCCCTAATATATTTCTATACTTCACAGAGAAAAATATACAAAGTCTGATATATCAAATACATATATATATCTTTACCATAGCTTTACAAAAGAATTTAAATTTAAGTTCAAAACATTCTCTTCGATCCCTCCATTCAAAATTGAACTTCTTTCTTACTGATTTCAAAGGTTAAGTTTTATCATTGGTTGAAACAGTTTTTATAGAGTCTTGCAATGTCGAAAGGTTAATCTGATCCAAGCTCTGCATTGGGAATGTAGCTCGCCGTGCTCCTCTGCAGGCCACATGGTTTTCTGCTGGCATCATGCGAGCTGGCCTGGCTCTGCTGAGGTGCTGAGACTAAGAAAAAAAAACTGCAACAGATGTTTTTGTCCCTTTTTTGCCTGCAGTAAAGTTGATTTAAAGTAGCTGAGTAGACAGAGTTCATTGTGAGCCATGTGGGAGAGAGAGAGAAAGGGGCTGTGGCTGCTGGCACCGTCCTGGCTGCTGCAATCCTCGCTCTGCCACGTGGCTGCTCCTTGTTTTGAAGTTGCTGTTGGTCTCAGAGTCCTTTCTGGCTTTGGGGGACCCGGTGGGCTCCTCTGTGATTGGCAGCCCTCTCAGCCCCGCTCCGAGAAGGAAAATCTCAGCCAGGTCAGGGAGATCAGATCAGCCCTGGCCTGGCCACCCTGGGCCCAGCGGGCTGAGCCAGCCCCCGCTCAGCCCAGGCCCACTGCTGCCCTCCGAGGCTGGAAGTGAAATGAGTCCCCCTCTGCTTTTTTTCTGTTCTAAGAATGTGTCTTTACAAAAAAATGCGGCAACCTCATTGGTTTAACTGAACAATGCTGACCCACGACATAAGCTTTAACTGCAAGTCCCCCAAAATAACTAGAACAAGAGATGCTCTCTTCTCACACACAGAATGATGAAAAATAGTTCAAGACTCCCAAAATTAATTCAAGGATTACATCACATCTAACAAAAATTCAAAAGGACTGTCCTGGTCTGGAAAGGAGCAGGAAGGAATACCATAGTTATGGGGTGAGCGTGAGCTGTAAGGTTTTCCTGAATTCTTTGCATCACTCAGATTCAGTTCAAACTCAACAGCCTAAGGCCAAGTTGCTCATTTCTCAAGGATGTAATGATACTTTCAGACAAATATTGATTAACATAATTTGGTACCCACATCTCTTTTCTTCTGGGTATTGTCAATGTCTGATTAAAGTGATAAAAACTGTCATGTTCAGAAGAAAACATTTTTTTCAGCTCAAAATTTACAGGATATGAACATATATATATATACACACATGCATATTTTATCTTAATTATTAATTGATAAATTTTGATATATTAAATAATCTGACTCTTTCTCTAGAAAAGACGGAGTTCTTGGATAATGTTGTTTTTTTCTAAGGACTTCCACAGATTCATGATGAGCCTTCAACCTCTCTATCCTTGTCAACTTTACTATTGAGCCACAGAGCCTCCTCAGTAGAATAATCTTTACCAGCTCTATCCTGGAGTATTCCCTCGTTAGGAGTTCTTCCTCATCTGTCATTAAGATATTGAGATACCAGTGTCCATCCTCTTTCTTTATTATTTGTGTAATTTCCTATTGACTTCTCTGCTATAGCACCCTTTGGACATAATATCATCCAAAATACTGTGACAGGCCTGGATTGATTTCTGTCTGCTAAAGATTGAGGTTTGCTTATTCAGGACAAAAAAATAAACATGAGGGTAGGTCAATATACAGTTAACTAGTACTATTTGCTTACTGTATTCTGAGACAGCCTTATGCAACATTGTTTTAAAATCAACATATGCAAAGTAAATACTTTGTATTTAAAGTGACACCTTAGATTTCCCACATACTCCTCAGAAATGCAATATGCAAATCACCTATTCTGAATTCTCCTGAATTTGGGAACTCTCAGTTCTGTAGCAATCCTGAGACGGTTAATAAATGTTACAGATCCATATCTCCAGAACATTCCTCTTTCTAAAGAGGAATGCACTATCCAAGCCTACCTTCATCATTTTATCCTTACATTTTCTGCTCTCTGTTTAGACACCAAGATCCAGGATCACTTTTATGTGAGTGGCTGATAAAGGGTTTTGTTGCTTAAATATTGGGATAGTACATAAAAGTACTTCTTGGTAGGAATTTGTCATTTTACCAGACAATCATTTTTCTTACAAATAAAAAATTACATAATTGTCTATGTCAGCTACAGCATATAAAAAAATCAAGCACAATATTACCTCCTTAGGGCATCCAGCTGTTACAACTGTAAAAGCAAGCATTGCGTTCCACAGAACCAAAAGACTTTTTGAATCAAAGTAGATATTAGGTTTGTTATCACAAGTTACCAATTTGTTCTCCAGCTAAGGAATGTGCAATCATTAGACCAGGCTAAATCTATTCCATGGAAACTTTGTACACTTTGAAAATTTGAAATCATCCTACTGATTTTGAGGCTAATGCCTATGATAAATTACACTCTGATTTTTAGTTTTGTGCAGTCACAGCCTCTTTGATTACTATCTCATAGCTTAGAGGCCCTAAGGTTCTTTCTTTGTTATTACTACTTATTATGAAATGGATGGATGAAACTTGTGTGTCCATCTAATTCAGGAATAAAATAAGTCATTGGTCTAATCTTACTCTTTAACTAGGTATGAGATTTCAGCAGTGCACGGTGCATATTCTAGAATCTTTGGAACAAACACCGAGAAAATGGATTTCATTGCAATAATTCACAAATGTATTCTCCTTGCTTTCCTTAGAAAATACATAAAAAATGTATCAACCATTTTGAGTTTCAGAGGCTTACTCTGATCTTTCATGCAAGTTAAGTTGTTTCCATTTTACCTAGGGGAATAGTTTGAGCAAAACTACTCATATCTTGCACTACTTTGTTTTCTTTTCTACTCTTCCCCAAAAGGAACTGTCAAAGCCTATTTCTACAGAAAAACAGCAGTCTAGATTTACTTCTCTTGAGTAAAATTATAGGACAGGTACTCAGTAAAATTAAACCACCATAATAGGAATCTGTGTATACAAAATTATGTTTTTGAAAAATCTGTTCTAAGTTTAAATATAAAGATTTTTTAATGCATATTAATCCACATACTTGGAACAATTTTTCACTAATTATTTCAAAAAGTAAATGGTGGACTTGAGGAAGAAACCCAAGCACAGCAAGATAAGAAGAATAGATCTCTTATACTATTTGTGAAGAAGCAAGTTAGTCAAATAGCAGTGCAAAGGTAATTGCATCTACATGAGCTAAAATCAGATAAAAATATATCAGATCAAACTTAAAAATACTGTTACATATAAAATCATTGTTTGGTAGATTATTTAAATGAGGAGAGAAAAGAAACAGAGATGAAAGGTTAAAACCGTGCAAGAGACAGTGTGGAGTAAAAGCGTGGATGTGAGCCATCAGACAGAGAATAAACCCTACAAATCCCCTGAAACAGAAAAACAATTACAGATAAAGACGTAACAGGAGACAAAAGGACAGAATGCAATGCAGTTGGAACTGAGTAGAAATGAATAGAATAGAAAATAGAAATCCATACAGCATGATGGAAATCCACTGCTTTGTATTCCTTTCATTTGAATGGTGTACGTAATTAATTTTCCTTTTTTGAGATAAGGTTGTGGATGTTCTACCTGTATTTCCTGTCTGGCTTTCCTAATACTGATTATAGTTTTACTTTAAGACTCTTACAATTCATACTAACATCAAACATTTCCTCAGTTTTCATACACCAAAGATTTTTTTCCAGGATCTTGGAAATTTGCATTAAATTTCATTTGAGTTATCCCAATATCTCATCTTCTACAACAGACACTTAACATTTTGATGGAGGAAAATTAAAGCACAGGACCAGCCTCTGATTTCTGTTTACTGGTCTCCAAGTATAGGGATTCTTGAGTCAAAGGTGACATCTACACATTTTTGTTTAATAGCAATGGACAAATTAATTTTACCTTTTCATCTTATAACATCTTGTAGCATTGAATTTCATAATAAAGACACATTTTATAAAAAAACCAATATTTTTAAAATTGTAAATCTACTCTCTTTTAAATCTTTATGTTATGGTTATAGCATAACCATAGTTATGGGTAATGAAAATATTTTCCTAATAATTTATCCATGAACTTAATGATATTATATTCCTTTACAATATGGCCTCCTGTTTATCTTTTTCCAAGCTGAATGGCCCTAGACTATTTTGTCTAGATATTTGTCTGGTTTGGAAAAAAGTAGGATGAGGTCTGACCTCATTGTTCTCTACATCTTCCCAGGGAGGGGATGTGGAGAGGGATGTGCACATCTCTTCTCCCTGGTATTCAATGTCAGGGTTCATGGGAATGGTTCAAAGCTGCACTAGGGGGATTTTGACTAGATATTAGGAATTACTTCTATATCAACAGGATTGTCTTACAAGAGGTAATCAGTGCCTCAAGGCTGTTACTCTTTAGGAGACATGTGGACAATGCCTGCAACAAGTATTTTAACTTTTGGTTAATCTGTGGAGTGGTCAGGCAGATGGAGTTGATGATTGCAGGTCCATTCCAACTTTAATATTCTACTTCTATTCTATTCTATTCTATTCTATTCTATTCTATTCTATTCTATTCTATTCTATTCTATTCTATTCTATTCTATTCTATTCTATTCTATTCTATTCTATTCTATTCTATTCTATTCTCCATTCTAGTCTTTCTGACCTTATCCAAGCCCTTACACTAATCTCTTACTTTTTTACTGGACTTGATGCAAAAGTGGATTTGCTTCTCCATCCATATCTTTACTATATCTAGAAACCCTCTTGGTTCACATTTTGCTTCACTTCTTTCATCACTAGCTCCAGGATATTTGTTCTTTTGTGATATCTGCTCTTATAGACAGTGATTTACTCTTCCACCTAACATCTGCTTTTCAATTTCATATTACTGTCTAGTTTCATTCTATCTCCAAATGCTCTGGCATGGATCAAATGTTAATGCATTTCAGGCAATGACATCACATCAAAGACTTTTCAAAAGTTCAAGACAGCAGTCTTTCAAAAATTCCTTTGTACCATCCTCCAAGTTCACCTCCTCCAAACTTTCAACCCAGATCAGGCATAGAACTATCAACAGGCTTGGAAGATTGGCAGTATGAATGTCATTCCCATTGAAGAGCAACTAATTTTATTTAAAAAATTCTATCTCTATATTGTTAGAGATATAAATTTAATCTAGGAATTAGAGATAACTTTAGTCTGACCAATATTCACATTATGCTCAGAAAGGCCCATTTCAGAAAAGCAGCATATTTAAAATCAAGGGACTACTTATATCCATTTCTATTCAAAACATGTGCAGCCTGTGCTGGACTGAGGCCAAAGAACCCTTTAATATCCCCAATGATGCTACATAAAGCAAATATATACACACACATTCTCAAATTAGTGCTTAAATTCTTTTTCCCTACCCTCTGGCTTGTGAGAAAATTATGATACAGTCCTTCTTTCTCAATACCAGCACTTGGAGATGTTCTTTGGCTGAGCTTTCAACAGCTGGGTTTATTCCTGAGACTCAGTAGTTAAAAATATGTGCAACAAGGCCAACCAGACCTTGTATATATATTTTTTTCCTCTTTCCTTGAAAGAAGTAGATAAACTACAGCATTCTTCTCAGATATAACCAAGAAAATCTAGTTAAAATTTATTGAATGTCACCCCAAAATTTTACAACCAATTTATGATGCAACCTCCCTGTAATGAAAAATGCTTCATGTTTTATAGATAGAATATAATGGTTTATATAGCTGGTGATTTTCCTCTACATCAGCCAAAAGTCAGAAAAGAGGGAACACATTAGGAATTTGGCCGAAAATCTCAAATAAATAAGAAGCCCTTTAAAATTCTGTCATTAGGCTTCAGAAACCTTTCAACCATCAGATTAATGTTTGTTCTTCTGATAAGAAAGTAAAAGAAAGATATTCTTGTTATGATGATTTCTTGCTGAAAACCTTGTCTGAAGTACCACAGTCATTCAGGGAAAATGCACAGCATGGAAATTATAAATAGCTAGATTATAAAAGAAATCAGAGCATTCAAAGTCAACACAACTGTCTCCTGTAGATGACAGTAATTAAATTTCTTTTATCTGGTGGAAGAAGTGCTGCCAGCTTCTTATAATGAACTCAACATCACCTCAAGGCTGTTAAATCTTAGCACATTTATAGTCATGCATCAAAGCTGAAATTTGAGATCTCATGTATTTTATGATACAAATGAACACTGTGCGTACATGATTGGACATCAGAGGAGCCCTGTTTCTAGGGCAGCTCACTGAAAGAAAACATTCTTAAAAGAAAATTTACTTGATGTATTAACAATTGTGAATTAAATCACAGGAAAATAACTTGTATAAAAGTGTGTAATGAAGAAATGACTACAAGAAGTCAAGGCTAAAAAAACAGTCTCAATATAGACTTTAAGCTTTTATGATTGGGATTAAAAATTTCACTTCCTTGCTTCCCTAAGCATTATCAACTGACTCAGTAAGATGTAGCCTCTGTGAATGCCACCTGTGTGATAAGAGGTGTGGAAAGCGTTTGCCTGGCATCCAACTGGGACCCTCATGACTTCCATGCTTTCAAAGCTCATGTCCTCAACAGAAAATCCTGAGACACTCTATTGAAATAGTTCCTTTACTTGTATCTTTTAAAGAGGAATATCAGAGATATCAGATTTAGAGGCAATACCATGAATCATACTGTCCTATAACTTTCCACTTAGTTAATGGATGTTTGCAAATACTTCACCATGTGGGAAAATGGCAAACAATCATTTGTTCTGGCCCCAGCAAACGTCTCACAAAATTACAGGCTTAGTACTGCAGTTGATATAAACTTCAGTGCTTTTGTGTTTACCCTTAGCCTCCCATCCTGAACCTCCAAATGATATAATTTAGAGTATTTGCATTTACTGCAAGCAGTGAAAGAGACTGCTCATTAATATATTCCTTCTTTTCCTCTAACCCACATAACATCTTTCTTTTGGGTTCACCTTTGTCAGTTCTGCTTAGGTGCTTTGTTGGAATGACAATGGAGAGCCTGATTGCCCAGTTATGGAAAACAATGGACAGTTATGGACAGTTTGTTGTGTGTTCTTCTGTGTATGTTGGGCAATGGTTATTTGTGCAATCAGTGCCCAGAAGTTACTGCTCATCCCTGGTGAATGGGTTCTATTTTGCACATGTTCAGTCATGAAGCAGTCTCTTCTTTGCCTCATTAAATCTGAATTTTCATGCTCCATCAGCTTGTTTCCCAGTTTTTAAAATGTAGATTTAACTTCTTTGAGGCAAGGACTTTCTTTTCTTGTTTGTACATCTAATTCAATAACAGTAGCATCACTAGTTACACTGAGAGCAAGATCCCAGACCATTCCAGTCGCATACAATGTTTTGATTTAACGTTTTATTAAATAAACACAAATGTAATTTATTTTGTATGAAATTAGTAACTTCTTCATAACTCTCTTGACCAAATTTCTGGTTGCAAGATAGGAAAGATTCTTATGACACAACTGATACTCTCCGAGAGTTTATTCCTCACCCTTTTTAAGCTAAACACTGCTTTTGGGTTTGTTTTTTTGTACTTGTTTGTTTCTAAAGGATAATGTTATCCTCTTATCAACTATATTTAAGTGTCTTTGCCATTTAAATATCAAAATAAAACAGATTTCTCTGTACTTTAACCACTTTCCTGAGGAGCAATGCCTCTGCAATGACCTTATTTATTAAAATATTTCTTTAACCAATTTTTTTCTCACATACACTTATTTACAGTATTCTACCCACAATAAGAAAGGATGTGACTCAATTTTGCAACTTTTTCTGTCACATGTGAGAAAGAAATAAAGAATATACAGTATATTAAGGCAAATAGATTCTAATACATTTGTAGAATGGCATAACTTTGGAGTTATTTCTTCACAATTAGAACTCCAAAAAATGAGATAAACCAAACTGTGCTTCCAGATAAGTGAAGAACCCATGCTAACCCACAGCAGAAAATAAAATACGTATCACAGAGTCTTCTGGTTTTTGTTGTTGTCCTTACTTTGCATCTACAGCTCATGCATTTATTCTTTGGACTCTGGTTCTAGGTTTAGCAAGAACATGCCTTAGTGTTTTGTAGCAGTCAGGTGGAATGTTGGCCTAACAGATACAAGCATGGATCAAATAACAAGCACCCTCTCTTCAGTTTTTCTCTCTTAATATAAATATTTTGTTCTTTTTAATATGCCACTCTAGCACCTAAATTTGCAAGGATGTTGTTGCATTTGTTTGAGTTGATGTTCCTAGACTGTAATGATGCAAACAAAGATTCAACTTGGTTTAGTCCTAGGTTCTTCAGTGATCTGAAAAAAACAAGAAATTTGGCCTCAAAAATAAAATGTTCCAGACTGTGTGCTGATTAACATGAAAAATTTGCAATCATATGAGAGACAAGTCTTCTCAGAATCTTTCATTTTCCTTTTATGTACGCAGGATGTTGGGGTTTTTTTCCCCCTTAATTTCCCTCTTAAACTCAGAGATTTTTCTCTTCATTGATTTTAAAGATTTCTAACCTGATAAATTTAGCAAGTTGCATTTTTGGAATGCGTGCATGCTCTGACACATATATAGAAACTTCTTTGACATCAGTGATGGTGCTGTGTGTGATCTACTGGCAAGTCTGCAGTGTTTAAGTATTTGTAACAACTATCACTATTTAGATTTTAAGCAAAACTTAAAATAAAAAAAATAGGCTGATCACTTGTCTATCACACTAGCTACTTCACTGTAATTATATTATTTTTCCTCTCTTTGTACATATTATTCTGTCATATTATACTGTCAGATTTTTCTTTTTTTCTTTTCTTCAACCTACCATTTATTATTATAGCTACCAAAGGAAGTTCACAAAATTGGTATGATTACTATTTTCCTTTTGAGTTGAATAACCCTAATGAGACATTAATTTTCCTCATTAACATGGGGCATATTTCCTAACAATAATTTGTGTTTCCCAGATAGAAATTAACCAGTTTCCACTATAAATCATTTCAACAAGATTAAACATTAAGTGCTCCCTTTTCACAGTGAGAAAAAGACCAGCAGATCTTTTTTATTTATTTGCAGAATCTGAGTGATTCATGTACACTTGAATGGTTGCATTGACATCTGGTCCAGTTAGGTTTTGCCACCATTGCCTTAAGGGAAGTCTACTACTCCTTGAATTATAAATTTGTCATTCTGGCAAGAAACTTTCCTAATGGATCCTAAGTGTCCAGAGGGGACCTAGGGTAGAAGATCTTGTGTTTCAAACATCAATGGTTTCACACAGTGAAGTCTATGAGCATAAGGTTCATGCTGTTTCTTTTTCCTAAGCGTACAGAAAAATGCTTTTAGTCTTCTACCCTCTGCTTAATATATTCTATTAAACAGAATTATTTCAGCAGTTTGTTAAAGAGATCTGTAAGTAGCTAGGAAAGGATCTGTAGGCGGTTATTTTATGTGCCCTGAAACTCCAGGGCAACTTTACAGAAGAGAAAGCATGAGAAATTGTCTCAATGATCCACCAACATCAGCCAAAGAGCTGTGTCCTCTTAAGCCTTCTCACACAATCAAATATCAACAGAAACACAGAATGTTTTGGGTTGGATGGGACATTAAAATGTCTCCTTTTCCCTTTTCAGTGACAGCCCTGCCTGAACATGTAGCCTGTCCTTGACAGGATCTGTCAGACTCCAAGAAGTAGACACTGCTGTTTCCACCTTGCAGTCTGTAGCTTCCTGCTCTGTGCCAAAGGGCAAGGCGAGCCACAAGCTCCAGGCCAGTGCTGTGGCCTTTGGAGGTACATGGCTTTCCTTTCTCTGGTTCCTTTAATTTTACTGGGATGAGTGTGACTAGTTCCCTTTCTATAAACACCAGCTGGATACTCAAGGCAGTAATCAAGACAGATTAGGAAGAAGAGTATGAATAACAAATTCCCTCTGAAATGAGGTGCTGCCAGGTGGTTACTCTGGGCAGCATACACACTGCTGAGCTGTAAACACCTCTCAAAGCCATCTTATTTACTCATTGCTTGGAATGCATCTCACCTGGAAGGTTGAACGCATTTGTGCTTTTCCTGGTTTGGTCATAGCGTTTTTTAAAAGTGTTTGCCTTTCCCCCGCACCCCCAAGATTAGGAGTATCTCTTGCTGGATATTGACAACTTTGGCAAGTACTTTTTTTTAGCAATCTACTTTTGGTAGATCGGGGCAAAGTTATGTGACATTACTGAGTTGCTCAGCACATTAGGAAGCAATCTCTGTACAGCTGCAGCAGATTTAACTGATGTTAATTAGATTCGGTGTTAATCTAATGGTAGAATTTTGTCCTTGGAACTCATAAAACTTTTGAGTTTTCAATGAAAGTTTCTTTTGCATGAAACACAGTGAGAATTGCAGGTGTGAAGAAAAATTCATAGGGTTCTTGATATTTTTATCCCTCAATCTAACATAGTGCCATACCACGGAAATTGTTTGCACTCTGTAAATGTGAATCAACCTCTTTCATAAAGCAAAGGGAATAAGTCCATTTCCCATTAAAGAAAAGAGATTATGGGTAGCAAGCTACAGATCCCTAAGGGCAAAGGCTGAATTTTCATACAACAGCCAAAGAGAATGGTTCATTTCTTTGCAAGCCCCACACAGCTGTGGTGCCAGCTGAGTTCTCTTACCTTCACTGGTGTGTATGTCATGCACGCAGAGGCTGAGCCTGGACACATCAACACTATGTTACTACCTAAAACAGATAATGTTAATTTTTAACAGAAACCTAAGCACACAAAGTAATTTCCCAGCTTTATTTCTTTGTTTGTTTGTTTCTACACAGAAGACTTAAATGCGTCTCTTTTCTATCAGTACGAATCTTTATTTTCTTGAACAATGAAAAAATTTTTCAACCTTGTCATTAAGCTTGGACCTCTTTTTGCTTTAGTGAATTTTCTGTATTGCCACAAAAAAATGCAATATTATCTCATATTCAGAGATCTTATGCATAAAAGAAGTAAATAATTACACCACACTCTCCAAAAGGTGGAGGAATATATAAATACATATTTCATATATAAATACATATACAACAGGCACCAGTGAAGGCTCTAGTCTGAGGAAGGATTTGTCAGCATGGTTCACTAGTCTTACCTAAGTTTTTTTGTTTGTTTGTTTGTTTTTCTTTTTAGAAAAAGTGATAAACATTTTCAATTAAAAGTATTCACTTCTTGTTTCCTACTCAGGTGTCCAGCAATTGCTTCTATTTCAGAACCTGGGTGGTTGAAAGATTACATTTGGGTTGCACTTTACTTTATCACTTTTCTCTTTGTTTTTTTTATATTTTTTTCTGATTGCAAGGATGATGGATCATCATACTTTGTCTAATAAATAAATATTAGACCAAAATAAATATCAGCTAATATTAATTTATTACCAAAATATTAGCTAATTAATATTTGACCAAAATTCACAATCAGTGATGTCAATTTTCCACATCTTTTAGAATGAACATTAACAAAGCAAATATAGTACACTGACCTCACACACTTTATAAATTTCAATACCCATTCCTGGACAAATACGAGATCTTGTAGAAAAAAATGCAAAAAACATACAGACTGGTGGGACTAAATTAAATGAGAAATGATTACTTCTAAATTGTGAGTTTATTAACTCAATTCACAAAAAAATAGCCAGTGAAGAAGAGACTGAATTTATAATTCTAGGTGAATTTTCATTTTGAATGAAGGACATTGCTTATTTGGTTATTCAATACAGGTATGTCCCATTATATCATGTGCATATTTTGCTGAGCTTCTGTAGTTTGTTTATCATCTTGCACACGTGAAGGAACAAGAACTCATCTACCTGCATCCTGGAGTAAATCTGTCTCCATAGTTATGTTTGTATCTTGCAAATCCACCACTGGATGTGTTTATCTTTAAGCTCCCACTAAACATGTGCTTAGAGAGAAAGGAAGAAATGTTTGTTCTTTCATTAATATACAGCTTATCTCACAAATCTTGTACTACTGTATTTTCCTACTGTAACATACCAGATAGATATTTTCCAAGAGAACTCTGAGAATCATGTGTCCAGTCAGGTTTTGCTGCAAAGTCTGATCAAACTCAAAATTAGAGGTTTCAGTGAGTTAAACACATCCTGAATGAATAACACTTTGTAGCTGAGGCTGTCATTTATAAAACCAATTGTGACAAACTTTGGAAGTACAAATGACTGTGTGGAGTACTCTGTTACCTTCCAGTAAAAACTGTCATAATTATGACAGCTAAAAGTAAAGAATATAAGGAAAATGAGAGTTGCATTAGCTGAATCTTTACAGAGCTGTGAATTCAATAAATATTAAAAAAAAAATCTTTTAATATACATTTTTCAAAACAACATTCTTAGAAGTGTAATTGTGGCGGGTTTATTTTCTCATTGTGAGATAGGATTAAAAATAAGGAAGAAAACAAAAGCAGATTTAAACTTGAAAACACACAAGAAAAAAAACCTTTATTAACAAAGCTAAAAGAGGAAAATGATAGTAATGAGGTAATCAGAACCAAATTCCAGATAACCTTCCCTTTTTTTTTTTTTGCTGACAATGCAAAGATAAAACTCATGACTTCTATTCAGTATATCACTCTTTAAAAGAAAACAGTTTCAACTTCAATTCACCTGAGGAGAAGAGTTTCTCTTGTTGTGCTATTGAGACTTTTCCCACAAGAAAACAGGTTTTCTTGTAGTTTTGTCACAAAGGAAAATAACCGCCCGGGAAGAAAAATTATTTCCTGCATGAAAAACTTAATTTCTCTTGTTATAGACTACATTACCCATTGGGGTTTTATCTTTTTAAGAATGAGCTACTTTAAGATACAACAGGTTTCTTATTTATCTCTAGGAACAAATATCTCTATTTCTCTCATTTCTCCAAGTTTCTCTTAATATCACAGTAATATCTCTTTGTTCCGATCACTAATATTTCAATTCACAGTTGTACCCAAAATTGCTACTTTCCCCCAACACATTTCATGCGTCACAGAGAAAATAATACAAAGTC
>VZTB01005689.1:88067-103864 GCA_013397245.1 Thryothorus ludovicianus | reverse complement strand
GTGTTTCTGCCTCTTTCTCACCTGCAGTAAAGTTAGTTCAAAGCAGTTGAGTAGACAAGGTTTGCTGTGAGTTACAGGAGAGAAGCTGTAGCTGCCGGTAGGATTCTTCTGGCTGCTCCACGTGTTTGCTCCAATCTCCCAGCCACGTGGTGGTTCCTTTGTTTCAAAGTTGCTTCTAGTTCAGAGTCCTTTCTGGCTCTGAAGAGCCTGGTGAGTTCTTAGGCAACCAACAATTCTCTCACCACCCCTCTAAGAAAACAAAGTTTCAGTAAACCAGAGAAATTAAATCAGCCCCGGCCCTGCCACCCCGGGCAGGGCCGGCCCCGGGCCCAGCCGAGCCCGGCCGGGCCCCGCCGCCCTCCGAGGCCGGAAGCGAAGTGAGCTCACCCCCTCCGGTTTCTTCTTTTGTTTCAAAGAATGTGTCTTTACAAAAAACCGCAGCAATCTCATTGGTTGAAATCAACAGCGCCACCCCAAGACAGTAATACCTGATGAGAATAGTCAAAAAAAAGTCAAGCTTTTACTAGATCAGAGATTCAAGACAGGCTAACATAATGCTTTCATGTACTATTTACTGTCCTTTTTTTTCTTTATTTATGACACTTATAAATGTTTTAGAGCTATTAGAGTCGTATTTTAGTATTTGATTTTTAGAGTTCTCATTAAGGCATGTCTTGACTTCAAACAGTATTTCTGTTAAATCAAAACCAAGTCAGGTAGCATGCATTGTAAGAAATGGGTTCCAGTCATTGATCATTCTTTTAGCTTCATACATTAAATCATCACTTTCAAGTGTCACTAATACAAATAATCTTTCCAAAGGCTTCTAAGGATTTCCTTCCATTTGTGTTTGTATTTGTTCTTTCTCTTTTATGGCTGGTGTACCCTCACACACACTTGTCACTCATTTTACTAAGCCACAAAAATTGTAATATTGTAAATGTCACTGACTCACAGAAACATAAGAAACACAGAAACATAATGTTATACTGATTAAACCATACCCCTGGAGTTCACTATACAATAAAATGACAGAAAGAAATGTAACACACACGTGTCTGGAACATGGCTTGGACAATCCAGAAAACACAATACCAAAGTATCAGTAAGTATCAGTGGTGGTGTAACATTTATAATTCAAATCGCTCCACACAAAATTAAAGAGAATTCCAGACAATAAAATTAGTTTTCAAGGGAAATCCCGACCTACTGGCTGAACCTTTCACAACCTTATGGTTGTATTTCACATAAATTCAAATGGAGATTTCTCTTGTCTGCACCATTAAAACTCATGCATCTCTGATTCCACCAGGTTTAAAGAATCCTCCATTAGCTTCTAGTGTGATATTTGGCAATAACAAAAGAAAAAAAAGAATTTTGGTGATCTTTAGTCTCTACCAAATTTTACTAAATTTTTTGATAGGAAAATAAGGATTATATTCAGAAGGCTTCATGCTCTTTATTACCTATTAGAAAATATTTAGAAAGATAAGTATAGACAATCACATTTAAAATTAATCATCTTAAGTTTGACATTAGTAGAAAAGTCATAAACAGTTAAAATATCCAACATAAAAGATATATGACAGACAGATTTCTGTGAAATAAACTCAGAAAGTTTAAAAGTGTAATGTTTATCATATTTTTTTAATTATCATTTGCTATTAAGCTTGTGCTTAGACAAAGCATAGCAAATCAGAATACTCTTAGTGACATCCAGAAAACAATGAGATCAAACCTAAGGATACAAACTCAAATTCATAGAAGTTTCTGGCACTTAGCTTAAAATGTTGTATAGCCAAATGAAAAGAGAACAGCAAAATCTTGTATGCATGTATAACTCTCACAATGCTCAGTCTATTCGGTCTCAAACTTTACCTTTGCTGTCCTAGCTTCATTCAAAGATGTGATAGTCTCGGAAAGATACAAAACACAGACATCATTTTATCATAGGAAAAAATGCTGGGCTATCTTTCCTGCTTATTAAGTGATGATTCTTTTCAGGTAAGCACAGGAACTAGAAATAGTTATTGATTTTGCTTCTGTTTTCTCACAGGAAATTAAAGGCTTTATCTAAAGTTCATAAATCTCAGGTGGATAAGATAATTAATGCATCCTGAGCACACTTTAGAAATGCATGAATACTAAGGTAAAGAGGTCAAATCTGTTTGAAAAGCTAGCCAAGTTTATACATTTTAATGTCCTGCTGGCAGCTATAAAAACCTGGCATATTAGAAATACATTTAAGTATTTTTAAGCTATAAAAGTCAAAAAAGGTACATCTGTTCCAGAAAAGGTTACAATTTGTACGTATATAAGTGAAATTAATGAATATCTTCATGCATTCAGTCACAAAGTTATCAGATGTCATAAAACAGATTATATAAAATACAGGAGTTGTTTCAGCAATAATGTAGTTTACAATTCAGCAATCACAAATTGGTTTGGGTTACAGAACCACTCTTTTACTCCCTGATAGGGAGTGAAGCATGATAGCATTAGTTTAGGTATCGCTAAACAAACCTGAAAAGAAGAATAACTTACCTAGACCTTAAATCTGCAAGGATGGTGAAACTGCACTTTTTCCTGGAAATGATTTTCAGTTGCCATACTTGATCAAAAGCTTTTTTTACCCCATTTGCCCCTTCTATAAATTTTCCATTGTTATTTTTATCTTTCCATGTTGACTGGAGAGATAATTGATGCTAGTTCACTTCATTAAATCACCTTATACAACTGTAGACAATTCTGTCTCCCTCCATCCATTTTTTTAACAGACCGAACAGTCCTGCTCTACAGCTTCTAGTTTGTGAGGTTTTAGTAATTTTTTTTGCTCTTGTCTAACTCTTCTGCTGTTTGACAATGTCTGATTTAAAATGTGGCTTTCATGCTGAATGTAGAAAAGAAATATGTTAGAATGCCAAAGTATGTCTTTACACAAGACAATGCAGCTAAACTATCCATTGAGGTAAACTACCATTTCAGCTTGCAAGCCATGCACAGACAAGGAGATCATTACATAATATTTTGTTGTTATGAATTTATACTGTTTCTGAAGAGTGCTAAGGTTCGGAACATCTTGCTTTACTGGGGAAGTTGAGCATTGTTTTTTGTTTTTTAAGAATTAACATTTTTTTTATACTCGTAAACCATGCATCACCAGTAATTAAAATATTTTTAATACCTTCAGCCCCAGCACTACAGTGGAATTTTTCCAGCAGAAGGATTAATTGTATAGAACTGGAGTTTCTAGCTTAAGTTTTGCATATGAAAGTCTGATGATTTATATCTGCATAATATCTATATTATCTTTCACCCTTTAGATGGGTAGTATTTTTCCCTGTTTGTAAGGAAATAAATTTTAAAAGATCTTATTCAGAGGAATCCTTCAGGTAAGTATTTTAGCACAAGGCTTAGTTAGAATGCACAGCATTGCAAATGGGAGATTCTGAGTGCAAACAAAATTCAGCCAAGACCTAGACCTGTTAAAACATTCGTGATTACATGTCAATATTTTCTTTTGTTCCTTCATCTATATCCTACATTTCTGTGCTTGCTTTACATTTTGTGTGGGGAAAAAGCCCTGTTAACATACATAGCAAGCATATTTAACACAAGAGAAATGAAATAATTTTTTCATAATCACTTTAACAACATGATTCCATTTTTCCTTTTTTTAAAATTTTTAGCAACTCACATCTGATCTCTCAATTGAGATCATTTATTTGCATGAGCAGTAGCCCAATGGTATACTGATATTCAAGTATCTATGTCACCTTGATTTTTCAGGCTTTTCTGATGCAATTTCTAACTTAATGTTTTTTATACTTCTTAGTTCTTTCTCACACATGGGTGCTATAATTAGAACATGTTTTTGTTACGATGAGGTTGTTTACATACTTTCTCTTGGTATGAAAAACAACTGATGGGCAGTCATCTTGACCAACGGGATGGGAGAGGTGTCAGCCTTCTTCTCCAATACCTGGTCTGTTTAGAAATACTATAAATTTAGAGTCAGACATTTTAATAAATAAGTTTTAGCTTTCTCACGAGAAAAGTGTGCGTCTTTACGTGTCCCACAGCGACAAATCTACCCACTACCAATTTTATTTTTAAAATTCTGAAATATTCTTAATAAAACTCTTGGACAGAATGAACTGCATTCTTATGAATTCTTATGAATTCTTGACATTATTGTGAGACAATCAATTTAAACATCAAGCAATCTTTCAATCTACACAGTGTATGTACTATTACAAAAGTGTCAGTTTGTTTACCAGGCTCGGTGCTCTGAATTGTTGTCTCTTTTCACATCAAAGGTCAGTTTGAATTTTCTTTCATTTTCTGCCAAAAAAATCTATGAGCATTTCATAAAGTTGTGATCTTGTTTCTATCTTTCCTTCTCAGATCAACAGAAAATGGTATCTGTAATGCCACCTGAGACACATCAATCTATACTCAAGGCAGATATATCATCTGTGAAACTAGTTCGAGAAACCTGTCAGGTCTCATTGGGAAAATTAAGCTTTCTATTAAGGGAATGAATCATATATGACAAATACTGAATGATAGGTTGGAAGAAGTTATTGTTCGTGAACTGCATTTTAACTTCAAGTGCCTCCTCACTTCACATTTTTAGTAGTCAGTTCTTATCAACTCCTTTAATTTATATATATATTTGCTCATAAAAATCTGTTGCACCATTCTACAGATTTAGGACATACCATAAAATAATTATTCAAGATATTACTATTATTCAGATAAGTGGAGAATAAATTATAATTCTCAAAGCTCCATTTAGCAAAAAGGGTCTTATAAATGACCATTTTTCTTAAGACATTCCATTGTTTTTCTTCAGCCATACTTGTGAGAAAATGCTTCTTATAGCAGAGGTGGCTAACTTTTCCCAGACTGAGAACCAGGGAATGGAAATGTACAATACCAGACATTGGTTTTAAAATAGAATCACTGAAATTAATCTATGCTTTCACAGAGATTAGTAAAGAATTGAGAGCTTTGTGTGTGAACCCCAAGACTGCCTAAAGGCCTCTCTTGGCATACCTAAAAAAGACATTTTCATAGTTTCAAAAATGGTTCTACACCCGATAACCACGTGTCTGCATGCGTACTTGTGATGTGCACTCATTTGAACTCTGACACTACACAGTATGCTGCTGCCTGTGAATCTGCTGTAAAAACAATGCTAATTACATCTTGATTTTGAGAAATGGTGACTTTTACTGACAGTGACTTTGATTCTTCTGTTCTTTTGCAGCTAAAGGAAAGCATTGCCTGTCCTGTTGTACTGTGGATGTATTAGTGAAAATGAGATAGATCAGCCCCTGTGCTCTTAAGAAGAAATTTTATTTTAGTCTAGCTAAAAAAAGCCAAAACACCCAGTTCCAGAGTGTGAGAAAAAAATAGGAACTTGGAGCTAAATGGCAGCCTGGTGAAAGAGGTAATGATGACTAGCTGCAAGGTACCCAGTGTAGCTGGGAGGAGAAGTGCCTGGAGTGACAGTCACTTCAGAACTGACAGGTTAAAGTGTTAAAATTAATTATTGCAGAGAGGCTCCTTTTGCCAAAGAATGAGATTAGAAAAGTAACCTCTGAAGTGCTAGGCCTGAATTTCTAAAGCATTCTTACTGCAAGTATTTCTTGCCAACTCAGTGTCATACTTAGCTGATCACTTTCAAACAGACAAATTCTGCTCCAATATACAGATGTAGCAGTAACATGGTGAAGCTATCTCTGAGAATCAAAGACATGTTAAATTACATTTGACAATCTCATTAGCTGTCTGCAGGACATGCATTTACATTCCAAATATCTGAAATGTTGTAAACAGCTAGAGCTCTCTTTTAATAATTATGCTGTCAAAGAAACATTTGTTCTGTCACAGAAGTGGAGAATTTACTGCAAAAATCCTCTAATACATTTGTTCTGGCATAGTAGTAAATTAAGGATGTGAATAACACATAAATATTTAAGAATAACAGCATTATGAACAGATATCTTAGTAAACTGATATATATACACATATGTACATAGTATACATATAGTAAGTGAGCAAGATGATTATAAAGTATCCTAAAAAGTACCCTAAAACCAGCTTTATTTAAAAAAATGTTAGGAGCAAGAACAATGATTGTTTGCACAATTTTAGCACTGTCCTTCTGTATTTGCGCAAAGTCAGAGTCTTAACCTATTTGTTTGCATAGTAACCTCTTACCACTGAATCTTAACTCACTGAGTTGATACATAGCAATTAATAATTTTCTTCATCTTTCCAACTGACTCACATCCTTCATCTTCATTTAATAACAGGGCCAGATGTCTACCCAACCACTTGGTCCATTCCCTCCTCAGGACAGAGGGCAGATAATAAGATGAAAAAGCTTATGGGCTGAGAAAGACAGGGAGATAACTTACAAGTTACATTATGGGCAAAACAAGCTTGACTTGGGGAAAATTAGCTTAATTTAGTTGCAAGTAAAACATATACATTTAGAGAGAAATGAAGACAAAAATTAAAATAAATCCTTTCTGTTGCCCCCAGCCCCTTCCCAGGAGGAAATTTGGTCCCTCACATCTGACTCCTCTGTGCCCCCTTGGCAAGCAGCACAGGGAATGGGGAACAGGGGCTGTGGACAGATCACATCTCCTCTTTGCTGCTCCTTCCTCCTCACACTTTGCTCCTCCTCTGGTCCAGGTCCTTCACACTGGTGGTAGGTCGTGGAATGCTGGAGTGACCTGGGTCCTCTTCACAGGCTGCAGGGAATCTCTACACCCACACCTAAAGCACTTCTTCCCCCCCTTCTACTCTCAAGCTTTTTAACCTCACTCTTCTCTGCCGGGAAGTGTTTATCCATCTCTTGTAAATGCTTTACCATGTGTTTGAGGTGGCCTTACCTTCCCCAGGGAGCTCAGCTGTGCCCTGTGGCACAGTCCATTGGAGTAGGCTGGATATACCTCCATGTGAACAATACAAACCTCTGCACATTTCCACTGCAGGCTACAGATTTGGCCCGATGGTAAGAACTTCTACTAGATGAGACCATGACATGAGTGCAGACTGTGCTGGATCTCTGTTACATGGAGATCTCACAGAAGAACGAGGAAACGCACTTTCTCCACTGGATCCACAAACCCGTTTGTAGCAGAGAGAGAACAGCAACATCTGTAATCAATACCTTTTGAGGTCCTGTCATGATTTTGAGACTTATCTGACTAGGCTTGTTTTGTCTGTCACTTTCCTCATTGTGTATCTTATACATCCTGATTTTGGAAGTGAAGTGAAACATTAAAAACCTCAGCTGTTTAACACAAAGCACTGGCAGCTATCCCGCATCTGAGTCTTCTGAAAGGTGGTGAATGGCAACCATGTCAGCTATTCAGTTCAATTTTGACCTGCAATATACATATATGTAAACATATACATATATACATATATATAAAAGATAATTTGATGGATACGTGTACAGCTAGAAATTGTCCCTAGCAGAAAAAAATTCTTCCACAACTGTTAAATAATGTTAAGTGAGTCTGAACAAATTATACAGGAAATAGAATAGCTATAAAAATCCTTAAGATTATAAAGAGCAGATATAAAGAGGTCTGGACTGTTTAAAAAAAAATCTTTGAATGTATAGAATAATTTTTAATATCCATAATAACAAAAAATGCACCCAAGACTTAGGTTCAGTTGCCAGCTTTGTAGAAGTAATTAGATTCAGAAAAGGTTATGTTTTTGCAATGTCCAGAAATGTCTAAACACAGAAGGATTATATTGCTGCTTAAGCAAGTAGAATGTTTAATTAAAAACACTCTTTTACTGCTAATATGAAATTCTTTTTGTTAAAATTTCTTCCAATGGAAGTCACAAAACTGTTTTCACAAAAGAAACTTTAACAATTAAATTAGGAACTTTTAAACAAGTGGCACCTTTTGCAGGGCATTTCAACCAACAGTGGTATGGGAGTCTCAAATTTACAGTGGCCTAAAAAGAGATCTAGTAAGGTTTTGTTATGTGCAAGTGATATAATTCAGACCCAGAGATTCATTTTTATAGCAGGTCAAGCTGTCCCATTCCCTCTCTTCTGAACATTAGCTCAATGGATAAAGTAGTCACTGGTAGGTAAAGAGCTGCTTTTATTTCTGAGGAGAAATAAAGCTCCAGCCTCCTGACTCGAGGCACATATTGCAAACAAACCCCTTGGGATAAAAGAGCCGCACATTTCCTGAGGCAGCCATTCACCACTGGCCAAGGAATGCACATGAAAATCAGAATCAGTCCCAGGCCTCACTCAGGAAACATTTCTGTCTGATATTATAGTCTGTGTGATTAGATATAATGATTTAGGCAGATATTTGAGACAAACAGAAGACTGGTCTTTTCAAGAAAACACCCAAATTGCCTCATTTACCTCTCTTGGTCTCCTTTTGGCCAAAACATTTCAGTCCTTGATGTGAAGTATTGAATGGGATGGACAAGCCCATGACAGTGACAGAGGTTGGAATTTTGATGTGAAGCTTAGTGTTTCAGAGATTTGTCTGTATGTATGGTTGCTGGGAATTAAGGTGAGCTCTCTCAGGCTCTGAAAGCAGAATTTGTACCAAGGTCAAGTTCCAACCTCCTCTCACAAGACTTGAGAGAGGGTATGACTTTAAGATGGTTAAAATGAAGCATGTGTGAAGTATCTTGATAATAAAAAGGGTTTTAAAATCACTGGCATAGGAAATACTGGAAATTAGGTCTCAATACCACAGATGACTGTCTTGCTTAACTGATGCTTCAAATGTTGGGAATCCATTGCTATTAGCAAAAGGTAGAACATACATAAAAATATTGTAAACTCACTCATTTTCTACTCATTTCCTGTATCATTTTTCAGCCTCCTTGGTAAGAGCAGGAAAACTTGAAGGAGCTGAGTTTGATTTATGCCACTACTCACACTGTAAATCTTCTGTATCTTCCATCTGAAACCTAAAATATCTGATTCATCTGTTTAAATGGTCTATACCCATCTACCTCTTAAAAGTGAGTTGATGTGATTTGGAGAATAATCTCCCAATTTGAATTAGTGGGAGAAATAAAAAATTAAAAGATACCATCACTGGAAGCTTTATACCCACCAAAAGGAACCCCTTGGAACTTCGTAACTGACTTTCAAAAGTTTTGAAAGATTTCCACAAAAATAAAAGGAAAACAAAATTGTCACAGTATTCAAAAGGGAAGGAAAATATTACCATGCTAATTGTAAACTGTGTTGTCGTGACATTGAGTCTGAGGTGAGCTGGGATTTGATTAATTAACATTCAAAGTAGGATAATGAAATAAACAATGATTAACAGGAGAATTAGGAAATATAAGTATTATGCTTAAAAATCCCCTTCCAATTATTCAAAAGGCAGTTGAAAACAAATAATAGGGTTGCTGAAAGTGTCTTACTCTTCTGCAAGGCAGGTGGAAATATCTACCTTGACATGTACTTCATATGGAGAATGGGCCCAGAAGAATGGGCTCTTGGCTAGTTTACCCTATATTGTTTTTATCAGTGAGAGAATTTTGGGTTTGAACTACTTAACAAGCTTGAAGCAAAACCCCTTTTAGATACAAAAGAAGAAACATTCTGAGGAAATGTCAAGTGAGTGTATTTCATATTGAGATTGGAGTGATTTCTGCTGTAATACTGCGGTATCTGCAGTGCAGGAAAGGTGCAGAAATTGGAGGAAGTTCAGGAAAGAACCTTGAGAATGATGAAGGGATGGAAACACATGGCTATCACTGAAATATATAGCTCAAACAGTTTGTCTAATAAAAGACAAGTATGTAGGGGTGACCCAAGCATAATTGATAAATAATTTCCTGTGAATAGAAATTATTAGCAGAGAACTAGCAAAGAGGGAAAGTAATTGTCTATAGTAAGCATCCAGCTAATGGATTCTCCTTCTCTGGAGAATATTCATAAATCTGTACTGGATATTTTATTAAACAATATGCTTATGCTAAAACAGAAACTAATTCAAGGGTTTCTCTAGTCTGTGTTTTGTTGGACAATAGACTAGATGATCACAGCCTGTAACAGAATCCAATAATGTTTATTTTTCCATTGACTAGATGAAGTAATAAAATGAGTGAAACTCTATTAAGGTGCTAAGTCGTTTCTCAAATAACCATCAAAATACAGTTTCTTTGATTTTTTTCTTATTGTTATGGGAAATAATTGTTCAAGGGCATTGCTAATGAAAAAGAGTAAATTTAACATTTCTTCTTTTCTTGTCATCTGCTACAAAATCTATTGGTGAATGATTAGTAGTATTTTACTGGCAACAGTAACGGCAGTAAAAAAACCAGATTTGAGTCATAGCAAAGTTTTAGTCTATGTGAAGAAATCACAGGGTTGTTGTTGATTATAAGCTACACAGCATTTTTATTTTTATTTTTAACAGTTGTCATTATAATTTTAGTGAATTAAAATACAAATTAACTGTATTTCAGAAAGTATCTCTTACAAAGATATAAATCATAAAATCATAGATAATAGAATGGCTTGAATTGAAAATAAAGAAATGTTATTTACAGAAGATGTAGAGAAAATTGCTAAAGCAGAGGAAATAGATCTAGAAGACATCTGCAGGGAAGAATCTAATTTTTAACTTTTTACAAAGGAAGTAAGATTAAAGACTTTCAATTTTAATTTTTTAATGTTCTAATATCACATCCTTTAATAACATCAGAAGGGTTTAGCATCGTCATTGTATCATGTGGACAGACAGACACTTCTAGCTGTGGTGTTTTCCCCATTTCCTTTCTAGATCCTCCTCCTTTTGTCACTGAAAGGCACTGGTTTGTGCCCACAGTACACATGCACTGCTATTCTGACTCCAGTCTGTGTTTCAGCCTTCTTTCTGTCTGGGGAGGATTTCACTCAAGAATTAGGGACAGTATCCTATTTGATTGGATTTGCATTCATGGAGAAATTAACTGATGAGAATGGAGCTGTGGCTACATGCAGGGTCAATCTATGCATATTTAATCACAGATACATTTTGTGTATCTTAATTGCAGATATGTATGATTTAAACTAAAATCTCATTGGTAGTGTAAGCATGCATATTATGGTTTCTGTGTCTTTCTTTTTCCTTACTGGAGCTATTGGATGTATGTTTTTGTGCTTTCCTTTATCAGTAATAAATAATATCTGAGGGTTCATTTGAAGGAGTGGATGTCTCTTCAGTGCTGTATGCAGGAAGAAAATATAAGAAATGAACCTTGATTCTGGATCATATTCTTCTAACAAATCAATATTATTGAACACAAAGGTATTAATTTCTTTTCAAATAACAACATATTTTTTAAGACACTATTTTAAAATTTCTATGATAAATGGTACAGCATAAAACTGATTAATTTTCTTTTCATATGTATTATTTAAAATAATTTTTTTGTCTTTTGTTGAGGATGTAAATTTTTTATTTGAGTGGGTGGATTCGCTACCATATTTTTTCTCCTTAGGAAATATGTGTTTCAGTAAATAATGTATAAATTATAGCTATTTTTTAGTCTGAAAGTATTAAGTAAAAATCTTCACATTTTCTACATCTATTTGTTAAAAGAAAGATGATAGTTTTGTGTGCTGGCTTGTGCTCAAATAAATCATCACTTTATGGACAAACTGCAATTCATAGTGGACTGGGTACAAAAGTGCTGAAGTCCATTTTCTAACTTTGCTGTTCTGCCTTGGAAACTGGGAGATGCACTTTATTGGCAGTGATACTAAGAAGAGAGAGCAGGCACTGTACAATGCATTAAAATGCAGAAAAGTGGTTGTAGTGCACTTCCAGCTGTAGACCCAGAGCCTCAGAAGACTGTAAAGTAGCTAAATCTCTCTTGAGTGTCATCCTCAGTTTCAGAAGCCTAACATATACCAGAGGACGCTTGGAAAGATTATTGACCAGAGAGAGAAAAACTTAGACAATATAATACTATTTACTAACTGAAAATATCTCTTTTGAGTAAGATTATTTTTACAGAAAAATTGGTTGAGAGACTGAGGAACCTCTTTCTTTCTGTGATCAGAGACTTGAGATTTAACTGAGAGAAATATTTAAAATATTCATTAATAACGACAGGAGACTTCTCAAACAGTTTTTTCCAAAAATTTAGAATTAGTTTTGCATTAAATCACTCCTTCCTAGTATGGAGATCCAAATAAAGACACAGTTTTAGGCGGAGGGAAAAGAGGAAGAAAATATGAGACATTTATGCAGCTAAAATTTCATACTGTGGGTGCAAGGAGTAGCAGGAGAAGCTGAGGACTGGTACAGGTATTCTTCCATGGGGCTGCATGCTCCTGGAAAAAGACAGTTGCCTTTTTTGTCAGCTGGCTCAGATCCAAATGGCAGTCAGCCTTTGAGGAAGAGATACTGCTCTGTCAAATGGAAGATGTTGAAAAATTCTGAAGCAAGGAGGATTCTTTTGGAAGACTGTATTTTTTTCCTGCTGGGAAATTCTTTGATAATTTTACATGAAGTAATGATTTTTGAGATCTGGTTAGTCACTCTGGTTTCCATAAAGTACTGAAAGCATGCTCTAATGATATGTTGTAGTATTCACTTTTAAAAATGAAATGTAATCCCTTAGCAAGTCACACTGCTTAATACAAATCAGATGCAAATATTTACATTGTTTTTTTTTTTCTCCAATCACATTGAATAATAATTTCAAATCAAATTGAATTAGTTAGACTAGATACTTTTCCATAAAATGTTTGTAAAAATTAAAATTCACAATTAGGCCTCCATATTTTTCTGTAGCACTGCTTGAAAACATGTCAAATAATTGAATATTTTCAGTTCAAAATCCTTAACTCTGTGACACTTTTCCATAGCTTTTTCTTCTGTTTGCAATAACAAGTTGAAATTTTAACAACTGGAGTGTAACAGAGCATGGCTTACAAATAAACTGGACTTAGGAATTAATAGACAATCTGATTTTTCATTGGAGATATTGGTGAACTTCATATATTGCAGTTCCCAGTTCATGGATATGTATACATCAAGTCCAATATAAACCACAGAAAATGTTGCACAATTGTAGTTGGAATATTTTTTTTTTAATGTGATACAATTACACAGTCTGCCTGTACAACTGGTTTAGGGAAACAGAATTCAGTCCAGTTAACCTACTTAAAAAACAAACTTTTCTCAGAAGTCTTTCAAAGTAAATATATATAGATTTATCAACAGACACATTAAAAATAAATCAAGGTCATACAAGGGGAAAAAGGAAAAGTAGAACACTCAGGTGTGAAAAAAATGGATTTTTGTGCATTATTTTGTACATCGAGTCTGATCTCTTTTATACATTAGTTACAGAAACAAATAAATATAGAATTAGAAAGTAGAAGATAAAACTACAAAGTAGAAAAATAGAATGATTGCAATGTAAGTGTTTATCCTCACAGTATCTGTGAAAATCGTTATATTTTGTTGCACATTTATACATTGCAATGACATTTGATGTGCTCAAAATATTCATTTCATGGTGATATCCAGTCTGGGTACAGTAAATATCCTTCCACACAAAGAAATGCATGATACAGCATTTAAAGACAGATCTATTACGTAGTAACATCTGCTCTGCCTTCTGGTGGTAAAATTTGTAAAAAAGTTCTTCTGGTTTCATCTGTTTCTATTGTGCCAACATTAGTCTTTTCACCTTTGGTACATGACTCAAAAAAGAACAAAAACTTGGTGCAATTTCCCTGTAATGCATGTTGACATCTCCACTAAATTACAGATGTACCTGGATGCTCTGGAACTTGTTGGTAGCTAATACTTTTTCTTTAAACAGAGGGAGGAAGAAATGAACTGAAAATTACATACTAGAAAAATTGAATTATCTACTCATCAATTTTAGTACACTGTAGTTGAACAGTATAGTGACGCTTATAATATAAAACGTAACTCATTTGTTTATTCCTCCAGACATTAGTTTATAAATTTTCTACTCATTTCAGTAGGCCACAAATCCCAAATATCTTTGAAGTTTTAGGTCTTTATGTTTTTTCCTTACCTGTCAGGGCCACAAAGGAGATACCAAAAGCATCAATTCTCAGCATAATAATCCAAAATCTGTCCTCATCAAACCTAACAGCAAGACGTAACTCTCTGATGATAGTATTTGTTGTAGAATTAGTCAAATATACTAAAATTCAGCTTCATTTTTCATACCACATTCTTTCCACATATTCCAAGACAGTTAGATAGACTTAAGCAACACAGGCAGTATATTCAATTTTGGAGATGCATGTACAGCTGAAGGAGTATGTTGGCTCTTACTTTCTGGTGCATAACTGGGCTCTTTTTGACTCTTCACAAGAAAATGTGTTGGACTCACTGAGCTACTTTTTTCTTCCTTTTAACCTATAGAATTTTATAACCCTAATAAAGATAATAACAACTTTTTATGTTTGCAATTGGATAAGTTTAATAACAGTCTTTAACAAAGACAGCTTGTCGGTCTTTGTTGGAGTCAAGGTAGAGAAACAAAACAATAAATCTTACACCTTTCTTTATTGCGCACATATTTTTAATACATGGGTATTTTTGATTTGCGCAGAAGAACAAAAACAAAACAAAACAAAACACAAAACAAAACCAGCTTTTAACTAGGTTGACTTTTTACTCTTGAAGAGCTGGAAATATGTTCTCTTTTGGAATTGTTTCCCGCATGTTTTCTTACAAAGTGCAGTACTTGTTTCCAAGGTCAAAAACCTCTGCTGAATTCAGTAAATGTGGATGTTCCTGACGTAAGTGGCACACTTATTTATGCTTCCACAAGTGTAAAATGGTAACCATTTGTTTTCTAATATGTGTCCAAAGTAACAGAGAGAAATTAAAAAACATCACTCATCTACTATATGAAGTGGTCATGCTGGTCACTGAGGAAAAAGCTTTCATTTAACAAGTCAGAGAAAAATGCAGGGATCAGCAGAAGGCAGGATAGATTTGTTGAAGTGTTGAGGAAACCTGTTGACACCAAAAAGAATCCTGAATTATTGTTTCTTTGCTTTCACAGTTTGGAAAATCAATGTCTTTTCCAATGGTGATGGGAAGTTAGAACAAAGATGTAAAGTTGGAAATTTTCCTACAAGGATGAAGTGAATCTATATGAGACATATGAAACAGTGATCTATCACAGAAATATGGGTGTTTCTGCACATATAGATTTGAGCAAGATGTTGCAGTATATGGATTTTTTATTTGTTGAAATAAGCTCTATTACAAGCCTATTAAAAAAATCAACAACTGAATAGAAAAATTATTGCTTCTACAAAAGCATAAACAGTATCAAGGGTTAGAACTGTTTTCCCAGGTAAATTTTATTCTGCAAAAAGACAATTTCCAAATCTCTCTCCTTTGATTTCTACTTTCCAGCATATTTCAGCTTATTGTAAACAGATGCAAGTTGGGAGACAGGCTGGATTTTGGTATTCCCAGCATCAATATTCCCCTGTTTCTATTAGAACTATTAGTGACTCCAAGACAGAGTCATTCCATTGGAAATATTAAATAAGAAAACAATGTCTTATATTTCTTTTAAACTCTGTTTAATGCAGTAGCTCAGACTGAATCTGTGAGCTGTTTGTTGATACTCTATTGCAATGCTTCATCTGGAGCTATGGAAAGAATATTCCCAAGTATACTTTGGTTAGGTTTGGTTTGGTGAGGTTCCACCTCACTGCTGCCTTACTTCAGCATGCCTTACAATTCCCTTCCCTTCCCTTCCCT